>JAIUJO010001461.1:0-87534 GCA_023846275.1 Vanilla planifolia
CATGTGTATTTGCTTTTTATGTGCTTGGATTCACACTCGTTTGTATGTGTGCATGTGTGAGTGTGTGCATGAGTGCATGTGTTTTGATGTGTGTGTGGGCTTGTGTGTTTGTGTATGTGTGTGTGGGTTTATGTATATGTGCGTGGGTTTGCGCATGTGTGTGGACATGTTTGCAAGCATGTGGATGTGTGTGTGTGCTTGCATGTGTAAGTGCATGAGTGTCTACATAAGTGCCTGTGTGTGTGTTTATGTGTATGTTTGCATGTGCATCTATGTACGTACATGTATGTATGTGTGTGAATACATATGCATCTATGATTGCTTGTCTGTGCAAGTATGCTTGTTTGCATGTGTGTATTTGTGTTTACGCACTTGTAGTTGTGTTTGTGTGTGCTTATGTGTTTGTGTTTGTGCATGTTCATGTGTTTGTGTGTGCATACATGTGTGCATTGGTATGAGTAGGTGTGGAAGGGTAAGCATGTGGGTATACCTATGCATGTGCATGCATGTTCATATATGTTTGTTCATCTATATGCATTTGCATGTATGTGTAGGTCAGTTTGTGTGTGTGTGTGTGTGCATGTTTGCATATTTGTGTGTAAGCATGTTCTTGTGTGTACATGTGCATTTGTGTGTATTTGTGTATGAGTGCATGAGTGTTTGTGCATGTTTTTGTGTGCGCATGTGTGCGTGGGTGCTTATGTGTTTGTGCATGCATGTTTTTATGCGTGTGTGTTCACATGTGCAAGTGTACATTTGTTAGTGTGTGGGTTCATGTTCGTGCGTGAGTGCTTGAGATTGTGTGCATGTTTGTGTGTACATTTGTGGTTGTGTTTGAGCATGTATGTTTGTATTTCTGCATATGCACAAGCTCTCAAAAGTGTATCTCTATATATGTGTTTGTTTGCATATGTGTTTGTGTGTGTGTTCTTCTATGTGTGTAGCTGTGTCATGTGGCTATGCACATGTGTATGTGTGTGTGTCATCTTGTGTGTGCATGTGTGCATGCATGTGCTTTTGTGTGTGTGTGTTTGTGTATGTGTATATGGGCATGCATGTGTGTGTAAATGTTTGTGTAGGGTGTGTGTGTATAGGCATGTTTATGTTGTACGTGTGTGTGTGCTCATATGCATATGTGTGTGTGTGTGTGTGCGTATGCATGTTTTTGTGTGTCTGTTCATGAGTTGGAGTGTGTTGGTTCATGTGTGGATATGCATTTGTGTGTGTGTGTGCATGCATGCATATATGTGTGTGTGTGTGTGTGCATGCACACATGTATGCACATGTGTTTGTATGTGTATGCGTGAGACCATGCGTTTATGTTTTTACATGTGTGTCTATGTGTGTGTGCTTGTGTGTATATGTGAATGTGCATGCATGAGTGTGCATCTACTTGTGCTCACATGTGCTGCATGTTTATGAATGTGTGCATACACATGTGTATACACATGCATTTGTGTGATTGTGTGAATATTCAATTTTCTATGCTATTGCTGGTGTGCAAGTGCATGCATGTATTTTTGTGTATGTGCATGTATGTGTTTGTAAGTATGTGTGTCTAAATGCATGGGTATATGAATGTGTGTCTACAAGTGTGTTGTGTGTGCATGTGCTTGCTTTGGTGTGTCCATGTTTATGTGCACATGCATGTGTGCATGTGTGTGTGTGCATGCATGTATGTGTTCATTTCTATGTATACATGTGTGGTTGTGTGTGTGTAATTATAAGTGCATGTGTGAATGATATGTGTGCAAGGGTAAGCATCTATGTGCCTTTATGTGTATGTGTGTGTTTGTATGTTTGAACATATGTGCGCATGCGTTTATGTGTGTGTGTGTGTGTGTGTGTGCAAATGAGTATGCATGTGTATGTGTGTCTTTATGTGCATGTGAGTTATTGCATGTGTGTGCATGTGGGTGTACATACATGGATATGTGTATGTGTGTATGTTGGTTATCAGCATGTTCATGTGAACATATGTGTGTGGTATGTGTGCGTGTTTGTGTGTGCATGTCTGTGTGTCTATTTGTTTTTGTGTGTGCAAGTATGTGTCTATGAGTGTGCATGTCCTTGCATGTGTGTGTATATTTGTGCATTTGTGGGTGTGTGTGTGTGCATGTTTTACTGTGTGGGGGTACATATGCACATGTATGCATGAGTAAGAATGTGTGCTGATGCAAATATGTCTTTGAGCAATTATGCATGCCTGTGTGCATGTGCATGTCTACATGTGCATGTGTCCATGTGCATATGTGTATGTATTTATGTGCTTGCATATGTATGAATGCATTCTATTATTTTGTGTATGTGTGTGAGCACATGTGTATATTCATGTGCATGTGTGCATGAGTGTGTGTGTGTGTGTATGTGTGCGTGCATGCATATACACGTGTAAACATGCACGTGCATGCATGTCTATGTGTGTGCATATGTGTGAACCTATGTGTGTGCGTATGTGTGTGTGTGTTCATATGTGTGTGCACATTTGTGTATAACTACGTAGGTGCATGTGCTTGTATTTTTGTGTGCATGACTGAGCATTTGTTTATGCATGTGTCTGCATTAGTGTGCATGTGTGTATATGTGTGTGTGCTTGTATATGTGCTTGTGAATTTGCATGTGTGTGTGCATGTATGTTCTTATGTGAGAGTGTATATGTGTGCATGTGTGTGGGTATTTTTATGCATGCATGTGTATGGGTGTGTGTACGTGTGTGTGCATGCACCCATGCACATGCATGTATCCGTTTGCACATTTGTGTATTTTGGTGAGTCTACGCATTCATGCATGAGTTTATGTTTATGTGTGTGTCTGGATGCACTTATGTGTATATATGTGTATATATGCATACTTGTGTGTTTCTATGTCTGTATATGTGTTTGTTCATGTTCATGTGGGTGTATTCATGAGTGTGTGCAGGTGCATGTGTGTGTATGTGCCAGTGCATATATGTTCATGTGTTTGTGTGAGTGCATGCATGCATGTTTATATGTGTGTGCATATGCATGCAAGTGTGTGTGTGTGTACGTGGGTGTGCATGTGCGTTTTTGCAATTGCAAGTGTGTGTGACCTTGTTTGTTTGTGTGTCTGTGTGACTATGCATTGTATGAATGTGCATATGTGTTTGTGTATAGGTGTATATGCTTGTATAGCTATGCGTATGCATGTATTTGTGTGTAAGAGAATGGTTTTGTGTTTGTGTGCCTATGTGAGAGAGTTTGTGCATGCGTGTGTATGTGCATACGTGTGTGCATGTGTATTAGCTTGAGTTTGTTTGTGAATGTATGTATGTATGTGTGTGTGTGTGTGTTTGGGAGCATTCATATGTGCAACCATGCATGCATATGTGCATGTGTCTATGTGTTTGCATATCTCTCTATGTGTGCTTGTTTTTGCTTGTGTGTGACTTAGCATGTAAACATGTGTGTGGTTGTATGTACATGTGCTTGTGCATTTGTGTGTGTTCATGTGTACTTATTTTTGCATGTGTGGGTGCATGCTTATGTGCATGTATTTGTGTGAGTTCATACATGCATGCATGTGTACATGTAGGTGTATGTGTGTGTGTGCCTGTAAGTGTGTCCACATGTGTATGTGTGTGTGCATGTTTGTGTAGGTGTGTTTTTGTTATGTGTAATTGTGTGTGTTTGTGCATGCTGCTGTGGATGTGATCATGTGTGACTTTGCTACATGTGCGTGTGTGTAGTTTCGCATGTATGCGAGTGGGAGTGTGTGTGAGCACATACATGTTTGTATTTGCATGCATGCATAAATGTTTTTACCTATGTATATGTGTGAGTGTGTGTAGATGTGTGCAAGCTTGTGTGTATGCGTGCATGTGTTTATGCATGCTTGCTTATGTGTGCATGTGTATGCATGTGTGCTGGTGTGTTTATGTGTGCATGCATATAGGTGCATGTGAATGCATGTACGTGTGTCTGCTTGTGCATGTGCATATGTGTGCTAGTGTGTTTGCATGTTTTTGTTTGTGCCTATATGTGTATGTGCATGTACATGGTGGTGTGCATTTATGTGCGTGTTCGTGTATTCATGTGTGTGTATGGGTGTTTGTGCATCCTTGTGTATGTGCATGTGTATGTAGATGCATTCATGTGGATGTGTGCATGCATTAGTGTGGGTGTATATGTGTGTGCACATGTTCATTAGTTTGTTTATGTATGTGTGTGCTCATGTGAGTGTGCACATGTGTGCATGCATGTGTGAGTGCACAAGTGTGTGTGTGTAATATATGAGCTTGTGCATGGGTCTATGAGTGTGTATGCATGTGTCCATGTGCACATGCACATGTGTTAATGCTTTTTTGTGTGTGCATGTGTGCTTATGTTTGTGGTTATGTGTGTATGTGTCTGCTTATGTTAATGTGTTCATGTGTGTACATGTATGTGCATGTGTGTGCATGTGCACATGTATGTGCTACACTTACATGTGCATGCATGTGTGTGTATATATGGGTGTGTGTGTTCATGTGTGTGCACATGTGTTAATACTTGTGTGTGTTTGCATGTGTGCATATGTGCTTGTGTTTGTGTATGTGTATGTGTGTGTGTGTGCAAGATTGCTTATGTGTGTGTTAGAGTATGTGTGTATATGTGGTTGAGCTATGCATGCATGTAGATGTGTCTAGATCTATGGTTTTGCATGCATGTGTATTTGTGTGCATGTGAAAGCATGTGTGTCGATTTATGTGTGTGTGTGAATGTGCATGCTCTTGTCTGTGTGTGTGTGTGTGTCTATGGGGGTGTGTGCATGTATAAGTGTAGGCATGTGTGTCTATGTGCATATGTTTGTGCATGCATATAAGCATGCATGCACATCTGTGTGTGCATTTCCATATCATTGTGAGTACATGTGTGTGTTCGTGAGTGTGTGTGTGTGTGTGCATGCATATGTGCATATGTGTGCTTGTGTGTACATGTACATGTGTGTGTGTGTATACGTATTTATATGCTTATGTGTGTACATGTACATATATACATGTGCACGTGTATGTGTATATGTGGCTATGCATGATTGTGCATGTGTTTGTGTGTCTTAGGGTCTATAATTGCATGCATCTACATATGTGTGCTTGACTATTTATGTGTGTGTACATGAGTGTTCATATCTATAAGCTTTTGTGTGTGTGTGTGTGTCTATGCTTCTATGTGTGTGTATGTGTGCTTGTGTGTTTGCATGTGTGTGTGTATGCATGCATGTGCATGTTTTTGTGTGTGCATGCATGTGTGCATGTGCTAGAGTGAATGTGCGCATGCAATTGTGTATTGGTGCATGTGTGTGTATGTGTGTTTTTGTATTCATGTATTTATGTGAGCATTCATTAGTGCATCTTATGCATGCATGTTGGCATGTGTGTGTGCATCTTTTTGTCTTACATCTAAGCATGTGTGCATGTGTATATACAGTGTGTAAGTTTGTGTGCATGTTCTCATGCATGTGTGTGTCTGTATATTTGTGTTTTCTATGCGTGTAAATGTGCATAAGTAGGTTTGTTCATGTATGTGTGTGTTAGCTGTGATGTGCATTGCTTGCTTGTATATGTGTGCATAAGTATGTGTGTGTGTGGGCATGTTTGTGAATGTGTTTTTGCATTTTTATATGTGTGAGTGTGCTTGTGTATGTGCATATATGTGTGTGCATGTGTTTGTGCATGCATGTGAGTGTGTGCATGTATAAGCATATTTATGTGCACATGCGAATGTGTGTGTGTAAATATGTGCATGCATGTGTGTGTTTCTCTTTTTGTCTGTAAGTGTGCAGTGTTTGCATGTATGCATTTGTGTACATGTGGCTGTCTGTGAGTGTGTGTTAAGGTGACTATGTTTGTGTGTGCTTAAGCATATCTGTGCATGCCTATAAGTGCACGAGTGTACGAGTGTGTGCATACAAGCACGTGTGTGAGTTTGTATGCTTCTATGTGTATGCATGTGAGTGTATGTGTGTGCATGTCAATGTCTATTGGTGCTAATGTGTTTTTGCATGTTCATGTGTCTATGTGTGTGTGTGTGTCTGTTTATGTTTTATGTGTGTATGTGTAATTTTGTGTGTTAGTGTACATGTGTGTAAGCTTGTGTATGCATGAGTGTGTGTGCATGTGTATGGTTATGTGTTTGTCATAGATCATGTTTATGTGTGTGTGCTTGTTTGCTTATGAGCACATGTGTGATGTGAGAATGTGTGGGTGTGTCTATGTGTGTGTGTGTTTTCTGTATGAACATGCATGTGTGTGCTTATTTGGGTGTGATATGTACCCGTGTGTGTACATGTTTGGGTGTGATGTGTGCATGTGTGTGTTCATGTGTGTGGTTGCATGTTTTTTTGCATGGGAGCGCATGCATGTGCACTTGCACATTTGTATTTGTATGTGTGCACGTGTGCTTGTGTGTGCGCTTGTACGTGCATGCTTGTGCATATGCACAACTGTTCCTTTATATGTATGTGTTTGTGTGCATTGGTGCACGTGTGAGTGTATGTACATGTGCATGGCTATATATACCTATGCATGTGCATGTGTATGTTTGTGTGTGCCTCCATTCATGTGCATGTGCGTGCATGTCTAAGTGCATGTTTGTGTGTTTGTGTGTTTGTGAGTGTGTTCATATGCAAGCATGTGTGTCTGTGTGTGCCTCTAGTGTGTGTATGAGTGTATGTCTGGGGGTGCATGTGTGCAAAGGTACATTTGTGTTATTGTGTGTCAGTGTGTGGTGTGTGTGGTACATGTGTGTGCCTATGCATTTGTGCCTACACATGAGCACAATGTGTGTGTGGGTGCAGGTGTTTTCTTTTGCAAATGTGGGAGCACATGTTTGTGTGCATTTGTGTATGCATGCGTTTGTGTGTGCTTGTGTATGTGTGTGCATATGTCTGTGCATGCATGTGTATGCAAGTTCATGCATGTGCACATGTGCTCGTGTCTATATGTGTGTGTGTGCATGAATGTGCATAGGTGAGTTTGTGTGCACGTGAGTGTGTGTTTGTCTATGTGTGCATGTGTACATTTATACTTGTGTGCATAGTACATGTATGTGTTTGTGCATGTGAGTGAATGTATGTGTGTGTGTGTGTTTGTGTTTGTTTGCATATTATTGTTGTGAGTGTGCAAGTGTTAATTTATGTGCACATATGTGTGTGTGCATGTGTGTGTCTCTATGTGTGTGCCTATGTATACATGTGCATGTTTATCTCTGTGTGTGTGTGTGTCTATGTTTATGCATCCAAGCATGTGTGATTCCAAGCATTTGTATTTATGTCTGCCTATGTGCATGAGTGTGTTTATGTGAGTATGTGTGTGTACATGTACTTCTAAAGCATTTATGCATGTACAAATGTGTGTCTATATTTTGTTTGCATGTGTATATATGTGTGCAAGTGTGTACATGGGTATGTTTCTGTGTGTGTTGTAGTTTTGCATATGAATGTTCCATGGGAATGTGTGCATTCTTATATATGTGTATGCATATATTTTTGTGCTCATTTGTGTGTTTATGTACGTGTGTGTATGCATGTGTGTGTGTGTGTATATGTGTGTGCATGCATTCATGCATTTGTGTGTGAGTGTTTGTTCATGTGTGCGCATGCATTCATGCATTTGTGTGTGCATGTGTGTAATTGTTTGTTCATGTGTGTGCATGTGTCCCTATGTATGATTGCATGTGTGTGTATCTATGCATGTGCTTGGATGATCATGTTTGTGTGTGTTGGTTTCGGTGTGTGTTTACATGCCTACATGCGTGCGTATTCCTGTATAACTATGTTTGCATGATAGTGTATGACTCTGTGTGTGTATGCTTGTATGCATGCTTGTGTGAATGTGCATGAATATATTTGTGCATGTGTGTTTATGATCATGTGTGTGCATGTGCATGCATGCGTGTGAATGTCTATGCATGTGCATAGCCATGTGCATGCTTGTGTATATATACGTGTGTATATGTGTGTGTGTGTGCTTGTGTGTGCATGTATGTGCATGTAGATGCATACATGTGTGTGTTTGTGCATGTGTTTGTGTATGGGCATGTGCATATGTGTGCATGCATGTTTTTATGTGCATGAGCATGACTGTGTGTGAGTCAGTGTGCATGTGTGTTTACATATATGTGTGTATGCATGTGTGTATGTGTGTTTGCATATTTGTGGATGTGTGTGTGTGTGTGCATTTGCACATGAGTGTGTGCTTGCGTGTTTTTATTTATGTGTGTATAGTGTTCGTGTGCATGTAAACATGTTAATATGCCTATGTGCGAGCGTGTGTGCAACTGTGTTTGCACATGTGTGTGTGTGTGCTAATGTGTGTGCTGAGTGCATGTGCCTGTGTGTGTGGAACTACATCTGCAAGCGTATGTGCATGCTTGTGCTTGTGTATGTGTGTTCACATATGTGTGCACATGTTTGTGTGCATGTGTGTGTGTGAGTGTGATTGTATGCATATTTGTGATTGTATGTGCATGTGAGTGTGTGCATTTGTGTGGATATTTGTGTCCATGTGTATGCCATCTATATTTGCTTATGTGTGTTCCTATGTGTGTTCTTATGTGTGTGCATGTGTGGGTTTGTGTGAGTGTGTGTGAGTGTTTGGGAAGGTGAACGTGTGTGCAAGTGCATGTGTTTGTAGGCATGCCTGTTCATGGGCGCACATGCATGTATGAGTGTTTCTGCATGCATACGTGTATGCATACATGTGTGTGTCCACGTGTGCATGTATTTTTGTGTTTGGATGCATGTGTGTGTGTGTGTGCATGAGTGTACATATGTGTGCATATGCATGTTTGTATATGCACAAGTGTGAGTGTGCATGCATGTATGCATGTGTATTTTTAGGTTATATGTGTGTGTGTGTGCGGGTGCCTATGTGCACTTGTGCATGTGTGTGCATGTGCACTTGTGTCCCTATATGCATATGTTTGTGTGTGTTTGTACACGTACATGCGTGTTCGTGATCATTTATGTGTGTTCATGTGGTTGTGTTTGTGCATGCTTAAATGTGTGCGTGCATACTTGTGCAAATGTTTACGTGCGTGCATGCATGTACTTGTGTGAGTTTGTGTGCATGTGTGTGCCTATATGTGTGTGCGTGTGTGTGTGTATGCACACTTGTGCATAGGTGTGTGTGCAAGTATGTGTGTGTGGGTGTGTGGACGTGTGCTTTTGAGTGTCTGTTCATGTGTGTTTGTCCACATGAACATATGTGTGTATGTGCATGTTTGTGTGTATGTGTGCACGTTTCTATAGGTGTGTGTGTGTGTGCACATGTGTGATTATGCATATGTGTGTTCATATGTGTGGGTGTGGTTGTGTTTATGTGCTAATGTGTGCACCTACGTGTGTGCATATGGATTTGTGTGTATGCATATGTGTCTTTGTATGTGTGCTTGTGTGTGTTCTTGTGTGTGTGTGCATATATGCATATGTGTGTGGGTGGGTGTGCTTTTTTGTATGTGGGTGCATGTGTATGTGTGGTTGTGCATATGCATGTGTGTAATTGTGGGTGTACATGTGTGTTTGTGTCCATATGTCTGTGTGCTAGTAAATGTGTGTGTGTGCATATGTGTGTGTGGGTTTATGTTTGTGTGGGTATGCATAAAACCATGTGTGTGTGGGTATGTTAGGGTTGGAGTTTGTGGGTATCTACATGCATGCATGCATGTGTGTGTGAGTGTAGGCATGCACATGTGTGTGTAAGTGAGTGCATCGGTGCATATGTGTGTTCGAATGTGTGGGTGTGTGTGTGCATGTGTGCATGATTGTGTGTGTGCATGTGTGTATGTGGTGTATGCACATATGCTTGTGTGTTCATGTGTGTGTGTGGGTGTGTATGTTATGCATGTGTGCTTGCGTGTATGTTTGCACTTATGTTGTGCACCTATGTGTGTAAGTCTTCTTGTGTGCTCATGCGTGCATGTATGGGTCCATGCGTGCGTGCATGTTGTGCGAGTGTCCAAGTATGCATGTGTGTTTGTGTGCGTGTGTCAGGATAGGCATGTGTATGTTTTTGTACACGTGTGCATGTGTGTATTTATTTGTGTGTGTGTGTTTATATGTCTATTTTGCATATGTGCAAGTCTATGAGTGTGTTGTGTGTGTCTTTATACATTTGTGTTGGTGTCCATGCTTGTGTGTGTGAGTGCATGTGCATGTGTGTCTGTTTGCATGCATGTGTGTATGGGTGTGCTTGTGTTTGTGAGTGTGCACAAGAGTGTATCTATGAGTGTGTGGGCATGTGTGCATTTTTTCTTGCACTTGCATGCAAGCATTGGTTAGTGTGCTTGCATTACTATGTTTGTCTACCTATGCATTCATATGTGTATTTGTGTGCATATTTGCTGGTGTGTGTGTGTGTACGTGCAAGCACAAGCATGTGATCAGTGCATATCTATTTGTGTCGTGTGCATGTGCATGTGGTTTATGTGTGTGTGTTTGTGATGGTCCATGTTGGTGTCTATTTGTGCATGTGTGTGCTTGTATGTGAGCGTGTGCATGGGTGCATGCATTCATGTGCATTTGTGCTTATGTTAGTGTGTGCCTATATATTGGAGTGTATGCCTATGCATATGTATATATGTGTATGTGTATGTGTCTTTTTGTGAATGTGTGTATCTGTTTGTGTTTGTTGTGTATGTGTGTTTGTGTGCACACACATTCATTTTCGTGCATGCACATTTATGCATGTGATTGTGCCTTCATGTGTGCTTGTGTTTATGTTTTCATGTGTGTACTAGTGCATGTCTATGTTCCTCTTTGTTTGTGTGTGTGTGTGTATGTGTGTGAGTATGTTTGTGCTTGTGTGTGAATCTGTGTGTGTGTGTTGTTGTTCATATGCATATATGTACATGTGTGTGTGTATATGCATGTGCATGTATATATGGGTGTGTGCAAGTTTGCATGCATGTATGTGAGTGTATGGGGGTGTGTGTGTATGCATGTGTTTTTGCATCTAAGTGTGTGCATGCATACGTGAGTGTGTGCATGTGAGTGTGCACACATGTGCCACTGTTTTTGTGTGTGTGCATGTGTCAATGTTTGTGTGTCATTGTTGTGGGTTTTGTGGTTATTCATGTGTGTGTGTGTGTGCATGTACATGACTACAAGTGTGTATGTGAGTGAATGTGCATGTGAATTTGTGTGATGGTACATGGGTCTCCACATATGCAGGCATGTTTGTATGTATGCACATGTGGTGTCCTTGTGTGCTTGTGTGTGTTTCTATGTGCATGTGTATATGTGTGTGTACATGTGTGAGTGCATCTATATATAGGAGAGTTTGTTCAAGTGCATGTATGTGCGTATGTGCGTGTGTATGTGCACACATATGTATGCGCAAATGTGTGTAGATGTGTGTTTGTGTGTATGTTTGCTAATGTGTCTATGCGTATGTTCTCCCACATGTGTGCGTATGTGTGTGCATGTGTGTGCATGTGTACATGGTTGACTTTGTGTTCTTTTGAGTGTGTGTGTGTGCGTGCATGTGTGTATTTTGCTTATGGGAGTGTCTAGGTGTGTATTTGTATTAGTGTGCATGTGGTTTTATTCTAGTGCATGTGTTTTTGTTCTATGTGCACATGCATGCATGTGTTTGCATGCTCATGTGTGCGTGTGTGCATATGTACATGCTTTTGTCTCTACATGTGAATGCATGCTTGCATACGTGTGTGCATGTGTTTGTGTATACATTTGTGTTGGTGTGAGTGGGCATGTGCATGTGTACGTGTGTGTGCATGAGTGTATATGTTTGTGTGCATGTATTAGTCCATGTGTGTGTGTGCGTGCATGTGTGTGGGTGTCTATACATGTTTGTGTGCATGTACACACAAGTATGTGGGTATGTGTGTGCATATATGTGTATGTATGCATGTGCTTATATGTGCATTTTTTGTAAATGTGTATGTATGCATTTTAGTGTGTGTTCATGTGTATGTTTTTGTGCATATGCATGTATGTATGATTATGCATTCATATGTGTGTTTCTACGTTTGTGAGTGTGTGTGAGCATGTGCTCATGTGGGTGTATTCAAGCATGCGTGTGTGTGAATTTATGTGGGTGCATGTGTACGATTATGTTTGTGTGCATGCATTTATTTCTATGCATGCATACTTGAGTGTGTGCATGTGTATGTGTGCTTATGCTTAGCATGTGTTCAAATACCTGTGTATGTGCATGTGTGCATATGCATGTGCATGCTTATGTATGCATGTCTGTGCATGCATATGTGTGTGTGCATGTGTGTTTGCACATATGTGTCCAAATGATTTGTGCATGTGTGCACTGGTAGTCGAGTGTGTGTGCACATGCATGTGTGTGCATAGGTGCATGTGTGTATGCATGCTTGTGCATTAATCCCAATCGATGTGCATGCATGCATGGCTCTATGCATGTGTGTGCATATGACTGTGTGTGTCTGTGCATGTGTGAGTCTTTATGCATGTTTGTGCATATGCATGTATGTGCATGTGCTTGTGTATACATTTGTGTGTAGGATTATGTATGTGTGCAAATCTATGTTTGTCTATTAGTGTATGTATGTGAGCATGCTTATGTGTGTGCATTTCCATGTGTATATGTGCATGTGTGCACGTGTATGTGTGCATGTATACATTTAAGTGATGTGTACATGTATGTGTCTATCTGTACTCATGTCTATGTATGTATGTATGTGTTTGAGTGTGCATGTATACATTTAAGTGCATGTGTACATGTATGTGTCTATCTATACTTATGTCTATGTATGTATGTATGTGTTTGAGTGTGCATGTTTTTGTGCATGTCTATGCATGGGTGTGCATGTCTGTGTCCATACATGTATGTAAGTACATGCATGTGTATGTGAGTGAGTGAGTGTGTGTGTGTGTGTGTCTATATGCACGCAGGACATGAGTGCATGTGGGTGTGTGTTCATGTTTGTGCATATGTGTTCATATCTATGCATGCATGGTTGTGTGTGTGCATGTGTGTTACTGTGAGGTTGTGTGTGTGTGTGTGAGCATGTGTGTGTGCATGCATGTGCACATTCATGTGTGCATGCATGTGCACATTCATGTGTGCATCTACATTTGCATGTGTGAGTACATGTGCATGTGTGTACATGTGAATAAGTGTGATCGAGTGCATTCATGTGTGTGCATGTATGCATTTACGTATGTGTAGTTGTCTATATGGGCATGCATGTGTGTGTAGGCTTGTTTGTGTGTGTGTCTATGTCTATGTTTGTGCATGTGTTCCTGCACATATTTGAGTGTGTATGTGTGTGTATGTGCACGTGCATTAGTCAGTGTGTGTACTCGTGCGTGTGTGCTTGTGTGGGATTATGTGTGCATGTGTGTGTATGTGTATGCATGTGAGTGTGCGTTTGTGTGTGACTACATGTGTTTGCTTGTGTGTGCAAATGTGAATGTATGTGTGTGTGTTCCTTTGAGTGTGCATGTTTGTGTTCGTTCATGTGCATCTATGTTTATATGCTAGTGTTGGTGCATGTGTGCATGTGTGTGTGCATGTTGTGCATTGGTGCAAATGTTTTTTTGTGTGTGCATGTGTATGTTTATTTCATTGTGTGTGTGTGTGTGCTTTAGGTTCTTATTTGTATGCATGAGTTTGCACATGTGCATGCAAGTGTGTGTGTGTGTGTTTGTATGTGCATGGGTATGTTGGCGTACATGACTGTACATGTTTATGATTGGGTATGCATGTCTACTTTTGTATGCACATGCATGTTTATGTTTGTGTGTGTGCTTTTATTTCTATGTGTGTTCTTGTGTTTGCATTCGTGTGTGCCTCCACTAGTGTGTGCATCTATGTGTCTACATGTGTGTTCATGTGTGTGTGCCCATGTGTTCTAACAGGCACGTGTGTGTGTGTGTGTTCATTTACATGTGTGTGAGAACGTACGTGTGTGCATAGGTCGGTGCATGTGTGTGTGTGTGTGCATGTGTTTATGCATATGCATGTATGTCTATATGTGTGTGTATATGCATATGTGATTTTTTGTACATGTGAGTGCGTGTGTGAGTGTGTGCAAGTATGTGTTTTGTGTGAGTGCACGTATGCATGTGTGTGTGCAATCATATATTTGTGTGCATATGCATGTGTTTGTGTTCGTGCATACATTTGTGTGTGCATGCACGTGCATGTGTGTGCATGTTTATGTATATATATGTACTTGTGAGCATGCGTGTGTGCATGTGTACATGCATTTCTACGCATGTGTTGTCATATAGGCATGTGTGCATGCCTATGTGCATGCACTTTTTGGTATGCATGCATGTCTATGGGTGTGTATGGGTTTGAGCATGTGTGTGTGCTCGTGTGTGTGCGTGTATGTGTGCACGTGTGTGTATAGATATGTTTGCAAATCTATGTGTGTGTGCATGTGTGTATGCATCTATGTGTGCTTACATATGCATGTGTTTATGTGTATGTGTGTGCGTGTTTGAGAGAGTGCATGTTTATGTGTGGTGTGTGTACATACTATTTGTATTTGCAATTATGCATGTGCATGTTTGTGTGTGAGCATGTGGGTGTGCATGTCTGTACCTATGTGTGTTTGTGTGCCTGTGAGTGTGAGAGTGCATGTGTTTGTGTGTGTGTGCATGTGTTTGTGTATGTCATCTTGTGCATCCATGTGTGTACGTGAGCATGTGTGCGTTTATGTGTAGATATGTGTGAGTGTGTGCATGTATATATGTGTATGTGCATGTGCATGTGCATTCATTTGTGCATGCTTTTGTGTGTGTACATATGTCTGCATGTATGAGCATGTATGTTCATGTGCATTTGTGTGCTTTTTGTGTGTGTGTGTACTTGTGTGCTTGTTTGTTGTTATGTGTGTATGTGACATGCGAGTGTGCAAGCTTGCATGTGTATGTGGGTGGTTGTGCATGCACATATATGTGTGGGTGTTCATGTATGTATGTTTGCTTATTTGTATACATGTATGTGTTTATGTGTAAGTGTGCATGCATATGGGATTACCGATGTGTGTATTGTGTGTGCATGTGTATGAGTGATCATCGGTGTTAGTGTGTGTATGTGCATGTGTGTGTGTCCATGCATGTGTGTGTATGTGTGTACATATGCATATGTGTATGCATGTATGTGTGTGTGCGTGTATATGCATGTGTGTGGCCATCTGTGTGTACCTGTGTTGGCATATGTTTTGGTTGTGCATGTTCATACAATAGCATAGGTGAACATGTGCTTGTTTTTGCATGCATAAACGATTGTGTGTGTGTGTGCATTTCTGTGCATGTGTGTTTCTGTGTGTGTGTGTGTGTGTGGTTGTTTGTGTGCCTACATGCATGTCTATGTGGGTGCATGCAAGTGTGTGTGTGGGTGTGAATCTTTTCTGTGTGCACGTGAGTTTGTACATGTCTATCCATTTTCATGTTTTTTGGTTAGTGTTTATTGTGTGTGTGTGTGTATGTGTGTGGGTGTGCATGTTGTGTGTGCATATGCGTGTGTATGTGCCTGTTTGTGGTTGTGCATGCGTGTGTGCTTAAGTGTGCACACATGTGCATGCATTCGTTTGAGTGTGCTGTGTATGCAAGAGTGCATGCCACTGTGTGTGTGTGTCGATGAGTGTGTGTCAATGTGCATGTGCTTGCGCATATGTGTATATGTGTGAGTGATTGTGTTTGTGAGTGTGTGTGTGTGTTTTTTTCGCATGTGTTCACATGTTTGTGAATGATTGTGCATGCCATGCTTGCATGTGAATAGGTATGTATGGGTGTCTATTTGTGTGCGTGTACATGTGTGTATGAATATGCATATGTGAATATGTGCGTGTGTGTGCATGTGTGATTGTGTGTGTATTTGCACATATGTGTTAGTGCATATGCATTTCTCTATCTATGTTTGTGTATTTATGCATATTGGTGTACAGGTGTGTGTGTGTGTGTGTGCATATGTATATGTATTATTTTTGTATGCATTTGTGTATGTGAGTCTTTTTGTGTTATTGCATTTATGTGCTTATGTGCATGCAAGTGTATGAGTGTGTGTGAGTGTTTTTGCATGTATGTGGGATTGCATGTATGTGCATGTGCATGTGTGTATGTGTGCATGCATATATGTGTAGGGCATGGGGGAGGAGATGTAAGTGTTTATGCATGTGTTTGTGTATGTGAGTGTGTATGCCTATGCACCTATGTGTGTGTGTTTGTGTTTATGTGCATGGGCCTATGCATATGCATGTGTGTGTGTTTTTGTGTATGCACACATGTGTGTGTGATCATTTGCATGGGTGTGTGTGTGGGTGCTTGTGTATGTGTGTGTGTGTGAGTGTTTTTGCATGCATGTGTTTGCATGTCGGAACATGTGTGTGCATGTGGGTGCATATGTGTACTGGTTCATGTTCTTATGTTTATGTGCAAAGGTTTCTACGTGTATGCAAATGTGCTTGTCTGTGTGTGTATTTGTGTGTGTGTGTTCGTGTGTGTTTGTGTGTATGTGCTTGCATCTTTTTGTAGATATTGCATGTCTATGTGCATTTGTGCATATGTGTGTGCTAGGTGTATGTGTGTGGGTGTGTGGGTATTGGAGTGTGTGTAAATGCTTGAGCATGTATGTATTTATGCATGTTCCTATATAGGTGTGCATAAATATGTTTGTAAGCTTGTCTTTGGGTGTTTGAGTGTCTATGCACACATGCAGGTGCCTGTGTGAGCATGTGTGTGTGCTTATTTGTTTGTGTTGTGTTTGTATAGGTATGTTCTTATGTATGCATGTTTGCTTACACGTGTGTGTATATGTGTGTGTGTATGTGCCTATGAGTATGAATGTGTGTCTTTATACATATGTATGCACATGTGTATTTGTGTATGCATGTGTGTGGTCATTTATGTGGGTGCATACAATTATGTGTGGGTATGAGTTTGTTTTTATGTGCATGTGTAGTTGTGTATGTCAATCCATTTTCATATTTTTGATAAGTGTTTTGTGTGTGTGTGTGCATGTGTGTGTTCATATGCATCTATGTGGTTGTGAGTGTGTGTGTGTGTGTTCATGCTTGTATGTGCATGGGTGCACATGCATGTGCATGCATTCGTGTAAGTGTGTTGTGCATGCGAGAGTGCATGATGCTATGTGGTTGTGTGTGTCGACGAGTGTGTATTAGTGTCCATGTGCTTATGCATTTTTGTGTATGTGCATGTGATTATGTTTGTGCGTGTGCGTGAGTGTGTTTGTAGGTGTGTCCAAGTGTTTATGTGCAAGTTAGTGTGAGTGCATGTTTGTGTGTGCTATGCTTGTATGCATGTAGGTGTGCATGGATGTGTATTTGTGTGCATGGGTATACGTGCATGTACACATGATGTGTGTATGCATGTGTGTGTGCATGTGTATAAGTGTATGTGTTAGGGCATGTGCATGTGTCCTTTATGTGTGTGTGTTTGTACAAGTGTGTGCACATTTGTGTGTGTTTGTGTTGTTGTGTGCATGTGCAGGTGTGCATGTAAGTGTATGCTTGTAGGTGAGTATATGTGAATGTATGAGGGTTTACATGTGTGTGTTTGTGTATGTGTGCATGTGTGTGGGGGTGTGTGCATGTGTCTTTATACAGTTATGCACCTGTGTGTGTGCGTGTGTGTGTTTATGTACATGGGCATTTGCACACAAGTGTGCGTGTATGTACGTGTGTTTTTGTGCATGCATGTATGTGCGTGTGTTCATTGGTGTGGCTGTGTGTAAGTGTTTGTGTATGTGTGTGTGTGTGTATGCATGTGCATGTCTGTTTGCATGTTTGTACATGTGTGTGTGTATGCATATATGCATAAGTGTGTGTGTGTGTGTGTTCATGGCTTGTGTATATTTGTGGATGCTGGCATGCATGCATGTGTTTTTGTGTATTTGTGTGTGTGCATGTGCATGTATGTATATGTGGGTATGCCTAGACATGTGGGCATGTATCAGTGTGTGTGCATATAAGAGTGTCAACACATGTGCAAGTGTGTGTGGGCTACTATGTGTGCATGGTTATTTGTGCTATGTTTGTTTAGGTAAAGTCTTGTCTTTGCATGTGTTTGCATATGTGTGCCTACACATATGCATACAGTGTGTGTGGGTATGTGCATATTTGTGTGCTTGCATGTGTGTGCTTGTATGTGTACTTGTATGTTCCTATGTGTGGGTTTGTTTGTGTGGGTGTGCATGTATATGTTGCTATATGCATGCAATTATGTACATGAGTGAGTTGTTATATGTTTACATTTATGCATGCTTGTACATGTGTGTGTGAGTGTGTATGTTTGTGCATGTCAGTGGGTTTGCATGTGTGTGCTTGAGCATGTGCATGTTTGTGTATATTTGTGTTTTTGGGGGAGTGTATGTATGTGTGTGTTTCTGTGTATTTGTGTGTGCACTTGTGTACATGTGTGTGTGTGCATATGCATGAGCAATTGCGTGTGTGGGTGTGTAAGAGTGTGTTTGTGGATATGCTAGTGTTTATTTGATAGTGTATGTGTGTTTACAACTGCATGTTGGTGTGTTTGTAAATGTGGGCACATGTGTGTGTGGGAGCATACATGTGCATGTCTTGTTAGTGTGCATATTGTGACCTTATGGATGTGAGTCTATGTGTGTGTGTGCACATGTCTGTGAGCATGCATGTCGTGTGCATGTTTGTATATGCATTCATTTGCATATGTTCCTCTGTGTGTGTGTGTCTTCAAATATCTATTTGCACATGTGCATGTTTGTGTGTGCTAGTGTAATCGCACGAGTTTTTGTTCATGTGTTTGTGTATTTTTGTGCATGTGCATGCAAGCACATATGTGTGCATGTGCATGTGTTTGTGTATGCATGTGTGTATGTTCTTGTGGATGTGTGTGTGTGCATGCGTTTGTTCTTGCGTGTCCATATGCATCTATTTATATATATGTGTGTGAGTGCACATATGTGTATGTGTGAGTTTGTGTGCATGTGAGTGTGTGGGTGTATGTGTGCATGCTTGCATGATTGTGTACTTATGTGGGTTTGTGTGTGTATGTGCATGTGTGTGTGCATATTTTTATGTGTGTTTGTGTGTAAACATGTTGAAGTGTAGTGAGTGTGTGAGTCTATGTGTGTGTGTGTGTGTGTCTATGCATGTGTATGTGTGTGTGTGTCTACACGTGTGTGTGTTTGTGTTTGCGTGTGTGAGTACATATGCATATGTTGTGTGTGTATCTGTGTATGCATGCATCTTAGTGTGTGGATGTGAGTGTGTTTGAACATGCATGTGTGTGCGTGTCTTTGTGAATTCATGTGCGTTTATACATTTTTAGTGTGTGTGAATGCATGCATATATGGATGTGTTCATGCATGAGTGAGTATGTGCATGCATGTGTGTATCTATGTGCATATTTTCAAGTTTGTGCTTGTGTGTGTGTGTGCTTTGGGAGTGTGTGCATACATGCATGTGAATATGGGTGTGTATGTACATGTGCCTACACATGTGTTTATGAGTTTGTGCATGAGTATCTATTATGTATGCGAGCATCTACATCTGTGTGCTTAGGGACAAGTGTCTGTACATTTGTGTCTGTGTTTGAACACATATGTATGTGTCAATGTGCTTTTCTGCACGTGCATGCATGTGCATATTCGCATGCATATGTGACAAGGTACATGCGCATGTGTGTATATGAGTGTGTGTGTGTGTGTGTCGGTGCACATGTGTGTGTATGTGCTTTAACATGTTTGATTGAGTGTTAATGCCAGTGGGATTGTGTTCATGCATGTGTGTGTCCACTTGTGTGTTTGTATGTGTGTATGCTTTTGTGTGTATTTGCATGCTTGCATCTATATGTTTTTGTGTGTGTGAATGAGTGCTTGTTGGTGCACTTGTCTGTGTCCATGTGTGTGTGTGTTCAAGCATGTATGTGTGTGTACATGTTTACATGTGTGTATGTGTGCATGTTTATGTGTGAGTGTATTTGTGTGGGTGCATGTGTTTGTGTGCTTGCATGTATGTGTGCATGTGTACAAGTGCAAATATTATGTTTGCATCTATTTCTGAGAGTATATGCTTATTTGTGTGTGTGTGCATATGTGCACACGAGGATGGGCATATGTGTGTGTGAATGCATATGTGTGTGTGTGTGTGTGTGTGCATGTTTGTGTGTCTGTGTGTGTGTGTGTGGACATGTGCTTATATTTGTTTGTGTGTGTGTGTGTTTGTGTTCATGTACATGTATTTGTGTGCATGTGTTTGTGTTCATGTACATGCATGTGTTTGTGTGTGTGTGTCATGCAAGTTTTTTTGTGCATGTAAGCACCTAGTGTACGTGTGTGTGCATGCATGCACATGTGTGTGTTTGCATGCATGTGTTTGTGCATGCATATATATGTGTATATTGTGTGTGCATGTGTATATGTTCTTGTGTGTGTATATATGTGCATGTGCATGGGCATGAGTGTGCATGGGGGTGTGTATATACATGTGTATATGTTTGTAAATGTGTGTGAATGTGTGCATGTGCTCAAGTTTGTATGCAAGTGTGTGTATGTATGCATAAATGTGTGTACATGTAAGTGTATGTGCATATGGGAGTGTGTGCGTGAGTGTACGAGTGTCTTTCAGTGTGTTTATATATGTGGGTTTAAGCGTGCATGTATGCATATGTGTGTGTGTGTGCATGTGTATGAGTGAATGTTTGTGTTTGTGTGTGTGTGGACATGTGCACGTGTGGCTTTGTGGGTGTATGTATGTCTATGTGTGTGTTTGAGTAAATACATGTCTTTATGTCTTTGTGCTAGGTATGTGTGCATTTGTATGTGCATGTGTGAGCATGTATGCATTTGTGCATGCATGTGTGTTTGTGTGCATGTGCATATGTGTATGTGTGGGCATGGGAGTGTACACTATGTGTTTGTATGGTTTTTTGTGCTGTGAGTGTCTTTTTCTGTGCATGGGCGTGGGTGTGTGTATTCATGTGTGCATATTTGTGTGTGTGTGCATGTATATGTGCATGTTGTGTTGCACATGTGTATGCATTTGCATGTGCGTGTGCATGTGCATGCATTTGTATGTGTGTCTGTGTGTGAATTAGTGCTTGTGGGTGCATTTGTTTGTCTAAGTGTGTGTGTGCATTTGTTTGTCTAAGTGTGTGTGTGCATTTGTGCATGTGTGCATGTCTACATGCATAAGGATATGTGTGTGCATCCTTATGTATGAGTGTGTGAGTGGATGTGTATGCTTGTACAAACTGCATTTGTATGGGATTGTGTGTATTAGTGCATGTGTGTGTGTCGATTTGCATTTGTGTGCTTGTGTATATGCATTTGTGTGCTTGTGTATCCATGTGAGTGTGTGTGCTTACTTATGTGTAGGTTTGTGAGCACACCTATGTCTACGTATGCGTGAGAGCATGCATGAGTGTCCTACTTAAGTGTATGTTTGTTTGCATATGCATGTGTATGTGTGCATGTGTGTGCATGTACTTATGTGTAACTGTAAGTGAACATTTGTGTGTGAGGGCATACATGTGCATGTATGTGTATGTGTGCATGAGTGCATGCATGCATGCTTATTTCTATGTGAATGTGTGTGTATATGGGTATGATTGCATACATGTGTGTGCAGATGTGTATGCATGTGTGTGTGTATATGTGAGTGAACATATGCAAGTGTGTGGAGGTGTATATGTGTGTGTGTGTGAGCATGTGTGTATATGTGTGCTTGTATATGTGTGGGTGTGAGCATGTGTTATTATGTGCATTCATTCCTATACATGTGAGCATGTGTGTCTCTATGCATATGTGTTCCTATGTAAGTTCATTTGTGCATCTAAGTGTGAGTTTGTGTGAATGTCTATATACATGTTAGTGGATGCCACCCATGTGTGTATACCTGCACTTGTGTGCATGTGTGTGGTGTGAGCATTTGTATGTGAGTGTGTTGTTTGTGTGTGTGTGTGTGTGTGTGTGTGTCATTGTATATGTTTGTGCATGTCTGTTTGTGTGCTTGCATGATTGTTTGGGTGAGTGAGTTGATGTGTTGAGAATGTTTTTCTTATGTGTGTATGTGTGTACATGGGTGTTATGTTCAGGTGTGTGCATGTGTGTTATTGTTGTTAGCATGCATTTGAGTGTTTTTTATCTGTGTATGTGTTTTTATATGCATGTACATGTTTGCATGCATGCCCATGCATGTGTGTGTGTAGGTGTGTCATTTTGTGCATATGGGCATGTGTGTGATGGTGTGTGTTTGTGCATGTGTGTGTGTGCATGCGTGTATGTGTGCTTACAAATGTGTTTTTGCATGTATGTGTATCTATATATGTGCATGCATATTTGTCTGTGCTTAGTTACTCATGCATTTATGTATGTTCATAAGTGTTGGTGTATGTATGTGTGTGTGTGTCCATGTTCATTTGTGCGTATGTGTGTGTGCACATATGTATGATTATGCCTATGTGTCAACATGTGTAGATGCTTGTTTGTGTATGTGTGCATGCATTTGTTTGTGTGGGAGCTTGTGTGTACATGTGTACATGTCACTGTGTTTGTGTGTGTGTGTATGTTCATGCATGTGTGTTTGTGTGTGCATGTGTTTGTGTATATGTACTAGTGCATGCTTGTCTATGTGTGTTTGTGCATGTGTGCGTGCATGTGTGTATGTATGTCTATATGTGTGTGCATGTGCACGTGCAAGTGCATGTATGTGTGTGTGCATGTTGGGTCTGCATAAGTTTTTGTGCATGTGACTATGTGTGTGTGTGTATGCTTATGCATTTGTGTGTATTTGTATGTGTTTGTGTGCTTATGTATGTGTGTCTATACATGAGCACATGTGTGAATGTGTGTGTAAGCATGTGTGTGTGCATATGTGTGCATGTGTGTGTGTATGTATGTGTACATGTGTAATGTGTGTAGGTGTGTATATTTGTGTGTGTGTGTACATACATGTGCGTGTGTATGTGCAAGTGTGTCCACGTGTGTATACACATGCATGTGTATGTGAGTGTGTGTATGTGTGCATGTGTGTGAGAGTGAGCACATGCATCTGTGTTTTCATGTCTCTATGTTTATGTGTGTAGGCTCCTATATGTGTTTGTATGTGTGCATGTGTGTGTGTACATATGTCTTTGTGTCCAAGCATGTGTGTGTCTATGTGGGTGTGTGCATGCTTATGCATGCGTTTGTGTGTGTGTTGGTGAGTGCACACGTGTGTGTATATATGTTCATGTTCGTGTGTGTGTGCGTGTCTGTAAGTCTATCTGGGTGCTTGTTTGTGAGCATTTCTGTGTGTGTATGTATTTCTATGCATATGTATGTGTAGATGTTCCTGTGCATGTGTTCATGTGCGTATGTGTGCATGAATGCTTGTTTGTGGATGTGTGTATGTTATTGTATGTGTGTGCATGTGCACCTATGTACATGTGTGTGTATGTGCACCGATGTACATGTGTGCTCATGTATGTGTGTGTAAGTGTGGATGCATGCATTTGGGCATGCCATGCAAGTGTGTAAGAATGTGTGCACATGCATGTCTGTGTGGGTGTGTGTGCATGCTCGAGCAGGTGTGTGTACATCTAAATGTGTGTATCTTTACGTGCATGTCCATCTATGTGTGTGTGCATGCATGCATGGGTGTACACACTTGTAGGTGTATGAGAGGTGTGTGTGTGTGCCTATGTTTGTACAAGTGACTACAAATGTGCATGTGTCCATCCATGCTTGTGTGTGTGCATGTGGGCATGTGTTGGTGTGGGTGCTTGTGTATGACTATGAGAGCATGTGATTGTGTTTGAATGTGTGCATGTGTGTGTGTGTGCACACGTGTATGGTTTTATGTGTGCATTAATTTTTGCGCATGTGGGCACATACAATTGTCTATGGAGTTGAATTTGTTTGCATATGCATGTTCCATTGTGCATGTGCATGTGTGTCATTGGTGTGTGTGTGTGATTTTGTGAGTGTGGGTGAGCGTACATGTTTATCCATGTTAATTTCTATGTTGTGTGCTTGTGTATATGCACGAGTGAACACATGTGTTCATTTTTGTCTGTGTGTGAGAGGGTGTAAGTGTACATGTGTGTGTGTCTGTAATGTATATGTGCATGTGTGGATGTGTGTATATGTGGGTGTACATATGTGCATGTGCATGTGCATGTTTGCATGTATGTTCGTGTGTGTGCGTGTGCACAGGTGTCTATGTGTGCTAGTACATGTGTGTGCATGTTTGTGTGTATGTGTGCAGATGTGCATGTGGGTTCATGCATGAGCATGTGTGTGTGCTTTTGTGTATGTGCATGTGTTTTCTTATGTGTGTTTGTTTGTTTATGGTTGTTTGTGCATGTGTTTGTGTGTGTGGTGTTGTGCATGCATGTGTGTCCACGTGTGTGTGTGTGTGTGTGTGTTTGTATGCATATGCATGTGTGTATGCATGTGTGCATGTATGTTCACTTGCATTTGTCTACATGTATATGTGTGTGTGTGCATGTGTGTGGAGGGTAGGGTGTATTCATAGGTGTGTGTGTGCGTGTGTGTGTGTGTATACATTCCGATATATGTGTTTATATGCATGTATGTGTGCATGCTTGAACATGCATGAGTGTGTGCTTGTGTGTGGGTCTTTTTGGATGTTTGTGTGTATGTGTTAGTGTTTGTGTGTGCATATGGACTCATTTGTGTTGAAGTTAGTGAATGCGTATGTATGTTCATGTGTGTGTTTGCATATGCACATACACCTATGTGAGTTTGTGCATGTGTCTAAGTGTGTGTGTGTGTGCCTGTCTGTGTATGCATGCATGTGGCATTTGTGTTTGTATGTGTGCATCTATGTGTGTGTGTGTGCAAGTGTTTACATGTATGTGTTTGTGTATGTGTGTTCTTATGTGTATGCATGCACACACACACACACACACACACACACACATATATATATATATGTGTGTGTATGTGTGTGTGTGTGTCTGTGTGTACATGTCTACATATGTTTGTGCTTGTGCATGTGCGCTCACATAGTTGTCTATATCTTTGTGTGTGAGAGCTTTTGTTAAAGTGAGTTTGTGTATGTGTGTGTGCATATTTGTTCTTGTGTGCATGGGCACATGTGTGTGTGAATTTATGTTAATGTATGTTTGTGCATATATATGTGTATGTATGCGTGTTATGTGTGTTTTCATAGGCATCTAGATCAATGACTACATGTCCATGTGTGCATTCTTGTGTGAATTCTTATGTGGGTGTGTGCAAGTGTGTGCATGGGTGTATGCATTTGTGTGTGCATATGTTTGTCTATATGTGCATGCTTGTGTTTGGGCATGTGTGTGCAAGTCTGTGTGCATGAGTGTGGGTGTCTATCTATAGGTGTGTGCATATGTCTATTAGTGTATGTGTGTGTGTGTATGTGTGTGTGTGTAAGCATGTGTGCATGTATCTTAGTGTTTGTGCATGTGTACAAGCATATCCATGTGCATGCGTGTGTGCGTGTGTTGTTCATGTAGGTTTGTGTGATGTCTGAGGGTGTGTGTATGAGCTTTTCTCAATATGTATGCATGTGCATCTATGTGTCCTATGTGTGTGTGCTTTTGCATATGGGTTTGTGTGCATGCATGTGCAAGTGTGTATGTGTGTATGCCTATGCATGTTCGTGCATATGTGTATGTGTGTGTGTGTTCTTGTGCATTTGTGCATGTCCTAGTGCTATGAGTGTATGCATATACATTTATGTCTGAGTGTGTGTGTGTGTGCAATTGTGTGTGCATCTTTACATGTTTGTGCATGTGTGTTCATGTGAGTGTGTGCGCATGTTTGCATGTGTGTATGTATTTTTGTGTTTTTTTGCCCGTTGACATGTGTGCATGCTTGTGTGTGTGCATGCATGTGTGTGCTTATGTATGCACTTCTGTGTGTGTGTGTTTGCATTTATGTATGTGCTTGCATACTTTCATGCATTTGTATGTGAGTGTGCAAGTGTGTGTGCGCAAGTGTATTTGTGCATTTTCATACTTGCATGTGTGTGTGGTTATGCATTTGTGCATGGTTATGTATATGTGTCCATGTGTGTCTGCGTGTGCGTGTGCGTGTATGTGTGCATATGTCTATGTGTGTGCGTATCTATACATGTATGTGCATGAGCATGTTCTGTGTCTACATGTCAATGTGTGTGTGCCTACATGTGTGAGTGCATGTGTGTGTATACCTATGTGTTCAGGAATTTGTGTGCCTATGCACATGCATGTGCTCATGCGTAAGTGTGCATGTGCGTGTGTGTGTGTGTGCATTTATGTGCATACGTGTTCATGTGCTTATGCTCGTGTGTGTGCATGTGTGTGCGTGCATTTGTGTGTGCATGGGTTTTAGTCTATGTGTTCATGTTTGTATGCTCATGTGTGCATTTTCATGTGCATACATTTATGTGTGTGTATTTATGTTTGTTTGTGCATGTGTGAATGTGTGCATGCATGTGTATGTGTGCATGTCTATTTGTGTGTATGTTTATGCATGTGCTTGTGCATGTGTTCATGTGTATGTGAGTGTGTAGGAACACTTGTATGAGTATGTGTATATGTGCATGCATGCATGCATGCATGTGTGCATGTGTGCATATGTGTGTGTGGGGGTGCATGTGAGCATGTAAAGTTAAGCATTTGTAGGTGTCAGTGTATATGAGGGTGTATGTATGTGTTCGTATTCTTGTGTGTACATTTGTGTGCATGTTCAAGTGCTTGTGTATGCGTATGTGTACATTTGTGAGTGCATGCACTCATGTGTATGTGTTTGTGTGTGTGTGTCAATACATTTGGGTGCATGCATGTGCATGTGGGTGTATGTGGGCATGCTTGGGTGAGAGTGTGCATGTGTATCTGCTTGTGTGTGTATGTGCGTGCATGAGTATACTTGTGTGTGTATAGGTTTGTGTGTTTGTATGTGCATGTGTGTGTGCATGCTAGTGTGTGTACCTACATGTTTCAATGGGTGTGCATGTATGCATGTGCTCATATGTGTGTGTGGGTGTGTGTTTGTTGGTGTGTTTGTGCATATGGGTGTGTGTGGGTGTGCATGTGATTGCATTCATGTATGCTTATTTGCATGTCTGTGTGGGTGTGTGTGTATTTCTATTGTGTGCATGCATTTCTATGTGTGTGTGCACACGTGTGTGTGGATATATATGTGTATGTGTGTGTATGCATGTGAAGGCATGCATATATGCATGCATGCATGTGTGTATGTGTATTGTTTGTGTACATGTTCATGTGTGTGCATTTGTATATGGCATGTGCCTATGTGCATGCATGCCTATACAGGTGTGGTGCTTATATGTTTTTGCATGTGTGTCTGTGTGTTTGTCCATTGATGGTCCTATGTCTATGTGCTTGTGTTTGTGATAGTGTACGTGTATTTTTACAAGTACGTATGCCTACAAGCATGTGTCTATGTGTGCATGTCGTGTGTGTCTACGTGCATCTGGGAGTGTGCATGCATGTGTATTTGAGCCTGTATGTGCGTGTGCATGTGTGTGTGGGGGGTGTTTGTTAATGTGCATTTATGCATCTGTGTGCATGCATGTGTGTATGCATATGAGGGTGTACATGCACACATATGTGTATGTGTTCTTATTGGCTTGTGTGCATGTGCATGCATACATGTGTGCATGTTTACAAGCTATGTGTTTGCATCTATACATGCATGTGTCTGATTATACATGTAGGTGTGTGTTTGTGTGTGCATGTATGTGAGCATGTGTGTGCTTTTGCATGTTCTTGTGTACATGTGCGTGCATGTTTTTGTTTGTCCATGTGCTTCTGTGCATTTTCATCAATGTATGTGTGAATGTTTTTATGCATGTGTGAGTGTGTTTTCTTGTACGTGTGTGTGTGCCTGTGTGTGTGTGTGTGTGTTTGTGAATTTGCATACGTGTGCATCTCTTTGTGTGCATGTGCATTTATGTGTGTGAGTTCATGTGCTTACATGTGAGTGTGTGTGTGTATTTTTTATGTGTGCATGTGTGTATCTGTATTTGTATAAGTGTGCATGTGTGGTTGTGGGTTATCTATGCTAATGCATGTTGTCAGCATGTGTGTGTGTGTGATTGTATATCTTCATGTCTAAGATTACATGCATGTATTTATATGTGCATGTGTATGTGTACATGTGTTTTGTGTGTGCATGCTTGTGTGTGTTGGTGTGGGTGCATGTATGTGCAAGTCTACATGTGATTCTATATGTGTACATTATGTCTATATGTTCTTATGTGTGCATGCGTGTGAGCACATGTGCATGAGTATGCATAAGAGTATGTTTGTCCACATGTGTGCATGCATGTGCACATGTTAATATATGCATGTGTTTGAGCATATGCCTAGGTGTGCATGTTTATGTGCACGTGTGTATATATGTGCATGCATCTTTGTGTTTCCATGTGTTTGTGGACATGTTTGTATGTGTTTCTACATGAGTGCATGCATGTGCTTGCATATGTCTACATTTATGTTTATGTGCATGTGCCTATATGTGCATTAATGTATCTTTGTTAGTACATGTGTTTTGTGGGTGTGTGTATGTGCAGACATTTGCATGTGTGCATGCTTGTGTGCATGCGTGTGTATGTGTGTGTGCACGTGCTTGATTGTGTGTTTATGTGCAAGTATGTGTGGATGTTTATGAGCCTATGTGTATGTGTGTGTGCTTATGCATATGAGGGTGTAGGCATATGCATGCATGCATATGCATGTGCATATATGATTGTCTACATATGTATGTGTGTGTGTGTGGGTGCATGCATGAATTGTGTGTGTGCTTGTGTTTGAGTATTCATCTATGCATGTGTGCATGCATGTGCATGTGTGTGTGTGTGCATGTGTGGTTGATTGTGTACACATATGAGCGTTCGTGCATAGGAATATATGTGTGCCTATGCAAGGTCGTGTGTTGCACGTGTGCATGTTTGCAAGTGTGGTGTGGGGGGTGAGTGTTTCTGCACAAGTGTATAGGTGTGTGTATGTATCCATGCATATGTGTGTGTGTGTATCTGTGTATTTGCATATGTGAACGTGTGTGTGTGTGTATGAATGTAGGTGTTCATGTTTGTGAGCTTGTGTGTGTTCCTATACATGTGAGTGGGCATATGTGTGCATGCATGTGCGTATTGTTTTGTATTAGTGTGCATGTCTATGCATGGATGCTTACATACATGTATGTGTGTGCATTTGTGTGTGAATGTTCATGTATGTACATGTGTGTATGTGTGCGTGTGTGTGTGCATGTGAGTGTGCGTGTGTTCAACTATGCATAGGTGCATGTGTATGCCTATGCGTGGGCATATGTCTATATATGCATGCATATGACTATGGTGTGTGGGTGTATTTGTGTGTGTATGTGTGTGTGTGCATGTTTGTGTGAGTGTGTGCATGTGTTTGTGTGTCAATAGGCCAATATGAGTACATGTGTGTACATGACTACATATTTGTCTTTGTGTGTCTATGTGCATATGCATAAGCATCTGTGTATTTGCATATGCACATATGTGTAAATGTGTGTATGCAAGTTGTGAGTGTGTGTGTCTTTATTTGTGCATGTAATTGCATGAGTGTTTGTGTTTATGTGTACATGTCTATGTGCATGCATGAGTGTGCATTTATGTATGTGCGTGTGCTTATTTACATATATGTATGTGTACATGTGCATGCATGTGTGCCTACATGTGTGGGTATGGGTGTGGGTGTTTGTATGTGTGTGTGTCTCTGTATGTGTGTGTGGGTGGGTGTATATATGTGTGTTTCTACATGTGTGTACATTTGTTCTTTTATCTATATGTGTGGGTGCATGCATCTTTTCATGCTATGCTTATGAGCAAGCATGAATATCTTTGTGTCTGAATCTTTGTATGGGTGGGTACGTACATGTGATTATTTGCAAGTGTGTAAATGTCTGTGTGTCGATACCTATGTTTGTGTGAATGATGGAGTGTATTTGTGTGTGTGTGTATGCATTTGATTGTATGCATGTGTGATTATGTGTAAATATAGGCATATGTGTGTGTGTGTGCATACAAGTGTAAGAATGTGTGTACATATGTATGTGCATTTGTGCATTTGTGCATCTGTATGTGTGTGTGAGCACATCTTTGTTTTTGCATGTGCATGTGCATGCCCACATGTGTGTATGTTTGTGTGTGTGTGTGTGTATGTATGTGTGCAAGTGTGTGTGCATGAGTGCGCATGAGTGCCTATGTGTGGGTGTGTGCATGCATATACATGTGTCCACATGTGTGTATGTGTATATGTGTGTTTATAATTGATTGTGGGCCTATGCATGTGCATGTGAGTGTGTGCATGAGCCTATGCATATGCAACTTTGTGAGTGTACATGTGCATGTGCATGTGCATTCATGTTTGTGTGCCTGGGTATGTGCTTGTGTGTGTGTACCTATGAGTGTGCATGCATGCATGGTTGTGCATATGGGTATGAGCATGTGAATGTTCATGTGCATGAGTGTATATACATGTGTATGAGTCTGTATTTGCATGTGTATTTGTGCGGTTGGATATGCACTTATGTATGCATGTGCATGTGCATGTGTGTGTGTGTATGCATATGTGTGCGTGTGCATGTGCATGTGTATTTGTGTGCTCATGTATGCACTTGTGTGTGCATGTGCATTCATTTTTGTTTGCATGCTTGCACATGCATGTGTATGTGCATATATGTTTGTGTGTGTGAACATGTGTGTGAACGTGAGTGCATTATGATGGTTTATGTGCTTGCATGTGAGCATGCATGTATATGCTTGTGTGTATTTGTATGTGTTATGCATGCATGTGTGTCCATGTGCATCTATGTCTCTATGTGTGGGTGTGTGCTTGCATGCATGCTCGTGATTATGTACATGCTTACATGTGCATATGTGTGTTTACTTGTATGTGCTTATGCATGTTCTTGCATTTTCATGTGTGTGAGTGTACTTATATGTATTTTTGTATTTATGGATACGTGTGTACACTTGCTACTTGCATATGGTTTCTTATTTTTGTGGGTTTGTGTGTCGCTATGTGCATACGTGTGTGTATGTGTGCATGTTGCATGTGTGTGCATGTGTGAGTGTGTGTGTGTTTGTATCTGTCTATGTGCATGTGTGCATTTTTATGTAGGGTGTTTTTGTAGGTATGTATGTGTGCATTCTCGCACATGTGTGTGTGCACACACATGTGTTTGCATATATATGCATTTACATGCGCATGTGTGTGTGCTCATGTGTATTGGTGTGTTTGTGGTAGTGCCTTTGTTTGCGTATATGTGTGCCTGGTTACGTGTGCACACATGCACTTGTGCATACGTGTGTGGATGCACATGTGTGCATGTGTGTGTCTTCATGTGCACTTTTGTATGATGTTTTTTAGCATGTGTGTATGTGTGCGTAAGGATGATTGGATGATAATGTCTGCTTATTGCATGTGTCATGTGTGTGCATGCATGTGCATGTGTGTGTGTGTGTGAATATTTGTATGTGTGCATGTGTGTGCGTATGCTGATGTGAATGTGTGCGTGGTTGTGTATATGCATGTTTGAGTGTACGTGCATATATGTGTGCAAGAGGATACGTGTATGCCCTTCTGTTTTCGTGCGCTTTCATGTGTGTGCCTTATGAACTAATAATAATTAATAAACAAAATAAAGAATATTCTTAGAAAAGTAATATTATTCCTTAAATAATATTATGATTACTAGTGATAAACCTTGAATATGGATCAATTTTAAGCACAAGATAAGGAAGAAAAATGAGAAAGAATTTGAGAAAGAATTAGAAGAAAGAAGAAGATAATAAAAAAAAAGAATTTCGAGAAGACAAAAAGTTAAAAAAATTTATGAGAATGAATTAGAAAAATAAGAAGATAAAAATAAGAAGATTAAAAATAATAAAAAAATAATATATTAATATAATTAATTAAAAAATATATTATCTAAATAATTTTATATTATCAAGAAAAATATTTATTACTACTTTATAAATAAAATGATTATTTAATATTAATAAAATTGCTAATTTTGTAGTTTTTATAAGAACTAAAATTATTATAAAAATTATTGATTATTATTCTTTAAGATTCTTTTTTATTTGGAGTAAAATATATTTATAGTTATGATTTTTAGATAAAATATTAATTATGTAATATCATTGCTATTTTTAACAATAAATGAATAATGATATAAAATAATATTACAATTATTATGATATATTAATTATTTTATCATAATTGCTAAATATAAATTATAAAATACTTCTTATTATTAATTATTATAATTATAAATTATAACATAAAAATAATAGTTATTATTCTTATAATTTAAGTATTATTTTTCTTATTTAATATATTTTTGAACATTTCATATTATCATTAATATTTATCATAAAGATAAATATAATAAACAACCAAATAAATTTCATACTAAAATGATTATTGTTATAAAAAATGACAATTCTAGATAACTAGCTAGATATAACAAACATAACATAAAGTTTTAAATTTTTTTTAAAAATAACAATTAGTAATTATTATTCTTCTTTTTAATATTTTAATTTCTTTTTATTCTTTTAATTATTATTTTTAAAATTTTAGCATAAACATAATTGAATCAATTACAGAAATAATTAGTAAATTGTAAAGAATATGTGCTACAAATGTGTGGCATAGAGATAATGAATGAATTGTAGAGAAAGGAATAATTACAAAAAGGAGAGAGAAAGGGAAGAGAAAGATATGAGAGAGATAGAAAGTAGGGAGAGTATAACTGATAGAGAAAGAGGGACAAAGATAAAAAAGGGTGCAAAATGAGAATGGTGGAAGAAAAAGGGAGATGAGAAAGTGGTGAAAGGGAAAAAATGATAATAGAAGAAATGAAAGATATAGAAAGAAGAGATATAGGATAAGGATTGTTAGAGAAAAAGATTAAAATAATTAAAGAATAATAACGAGGAAGGGATAAGGCAAAAGAATCAAGAAAGAAGAACAACAAAGAGGATGAAGTAGATTTAAGAGAAGTGACAATAAGAAGATATAGAAAATAGTAAGAAGAGAGTTCTATAAATTGAATGAATGATAGGGAGATGGAGGGCAATGGGGATAAGACTATTAAGAATAAAGTAGAAGATAGAGACAAAAAAGAGATAAATAGGTGACAGGTGGAGAAGAGAGAGTAGAGTGCACAAAGGGATATGAGAGATAAGAGAGACAATAAAAAGATAGAGAGGTATGATAAAGAAAGAAAGAAAAAATAAAAGAAATGAAAAAGTGTTAGTGGATAGAGTAAATAAGAAGAGAAATGAGTGATGTTGAGACAATATTTCAAAAGAAAGGTAAACAAAAAGAAAGAGGGAAGAGATAAGAGGAGAAGATAAGATAAATAAGAGAGAAGAGTTAGAGAGAGAAGATTGAAAAAGAGATAGAAGAGATATAAATAGTGAAAGAGATAATTAGTAAACAACATTAAAAAATAAAAAGATAAAGAGAAATAAAGAGTTTAAGAGATTGAAAGAACAAAAGAAAAACTAAGGGAGAGAATGAGGAGGAGATATAGAAAGATAAAAGGAGTGTGATAGATGATTATCAGAGGGAGACAAAAGGAGAAGAGAGAGTGAAAGGGAGAGAAAGTTAAAGAAGGAAGTGAAAGAAGAGAGTGACTTAAAGATATGCGAGATAAACAAGAAAAGGTGAGAGTAATAGAAGGAATAGTTAACAAATAATAGAAAATAGAGAGAACAAAAGAGGTAGAATAGAAGAGAGCTAGAAGATATAAAGAGAAAGTGAGAGTTGGAGAGAGAAAGATGTAGAGAAAATAAGAAATTTTGATATATAAAAGATAAAGAGACATAAAGCGATGGAGGGGGAAAAGAAATAAAATTTAAGTAAAGATGGATTGGTGGAAAAGATTGGAAATATAATAAGAGAGTGTCAAAGAGGTAGAGCAATAAAATGAATAAAAAGAAGACATAGTGATAGAGTTGAGAGATAGATAAGAAAATGAACAATATGAGAGTGAAAAAGAGAAACAAAAAAAATATAAAATTAACCTAAAAAAGAGGGAAAGTAGGTAAATAGAGACAAATAGATTGGTGCACACATTTAAAGTACAAGAGATAATAAAGTGATTAAGAGAGCCATACAAACTAAACTAGTTAAAGAAAGAGAAGAGAGAGAACACAAAAAGAAAGTAAACAAGAGAAAAAGAAAAAGGAGCAAGAAAGAAAAGAGATAAAGATTGATAAAGTATATGATAAGAAGAGAAATAGATTGATCAAGATGTAGAGAGAAAAGCACGAGTGAGTTAGGTTAAGTGATATGAAGAGAGAATGAATTAAATATAAAGTAAAAGAGGGAAAAAAGAGAGATGGTAAAAGCTAGAGAAAAAGGGTGAAGAGAGAAAGTATGTAGAGAATAAATTAGAAGGGATTGTTGGATTAAGCAAATTAATGAAGAGTGAGAAGTGAGTAAAGAAGAAATGTGAAAGAAAAGTTAATGAGTGGGATAGACACATGATTAGGGAGATGTAGAAGCAAAAGAAGAAAAAAAAGGAGAGAAATGACATAATGTGACAAGGAGGTGATAGAAATAATAGTCAGAAGGAAAGAGATTTTTACAATAAGGGAGATAGAATGAAAGAGATAAATAGAGATAAAAGTCAAACATTTAATAGGATACTAAGATTTTTAGAGATAAATGAAGAGAGAGAAAGATGAAAAAGAGTGAGGGAGATTGGAGTAAATAATAATAAAAGAGATAAAAGAAGATAATGGAGAGAGAGGTTGTAGAAAGAAAGGAAATAGAATGAGTAGGAGATCAAGAGAGAGATGGAGAAGAAAGCTAGTGAAGATAAGAAGAAAAAGAGAAGAGAGATAAGATAGTGAGAAGAACTATATAGAATAATAGTTAGGAAAGACAAGAGAGGGTGTAGCAGCAACATCATGCAAAATCATGCAAATATTTTACTTAGAGGTGTACTAACCTTATTTGAACTTAAAGCACATGCACATATATAGACACACACACGAATATATACACATGCATAGATGCATACATAATGAACACATGCATACATACACCCAGGTGTAGATTCTCACACATGCTCATATTCATAAACACACATGCACACATGGACACACACACAAAAACACAAGCACACACATATAGGCATACATGCAAACATACATGCTCACACACATGCATACATCCACACATGCATGTATGCACACATGCATATAAGTACACATGCATGCACCCATAAACATGCACCACCACACAAATACATAGAATTACACATGCACCCACACACATACACCCATAAATATGCACACCCACACACATAAACCCACAAATACACTCACACATGTGCACATGCATACACATACACAAACACACAAACAAAAACATGCATACAGACAAGCATAAGTATATGCATGCACACACAAACACATGCACATGCAAACACATGGATATGCAAACACATGCACATGAACACATAGACTCCAACATAAATACATGCAAACAAGCATTGACACATAAGTAGACACACTCACATTGATGCACAGATGCACATGCACACACATGCACATGTGCAAACACAAACACACACATGCACCAAAACAAACTCATGCATGTACACACCTACATATACACACACAAACATGTACATACACAAACATGCATAAACACATACACACGCACATACGCACAAAAACACATATGTACATGCATGCACATACAAACATATACAAATATACTCCCACACGTATGCACGTACAAAAACACACAAACACATGCATACACAGATGAACATCTGCATGAACATACACATGCACATACAAGCACCTGCATATACACTCATGCACATGCACAGGTACACACACACATGCACACATACATACACACACACACATGCACACACATATACACACACACATGCACAAACAAAAACACACTCACTCGCACACATGCCTATGCCCTCACACAAACACACACGTGCACTTGCACAAATATCTGTGCACACACATCCATGCAAGCACGAACACATATGCACACACATTCACATACATACACGTACACACACAGATGCTTAATAAAACATAGGCACCCACACAAGCACACTAACACAGAAAAAGACATGCACATAGATACTCATCTAGAGGCACATATGCACACACACTCACATGCACTCACACACACACAAACACAAACATATGCACACACACACACACACAAACAAACATACATACTTCTAGATAGGCATGCACACATACACACAAAAACACACATGCAGACACACACACACACATAGTGATGCATACACGTACACATACACAACAAGCTTACATGCATGTATACATGCCCACAAGTACATAAACACATGTACACACATACACACATTCGATACACACTCACATCCATGCACACACACACAAATGCATGTACATACACATAACCACACTTGTACACACATTCACGCACATACACATGCACACACACAAACACAAATGCATGCATGAACAAACACACCAAGCACTCACAATCAAACATACTTATGCACAAAACACACATACATGCACACATAAACACATGCATGAATGTGCACACACATACACACACGCACACACAAAAACACATGCACAAATAAAAGCATATAAGGACGCAGGCACACATAAACACTTGCGCACACACACCAATGTAAACACACATGTATGTAGGCACACACAAAAATGCCCACCCAAATGCACATGAACAAGCCCATGTGCATACACACATAGACACACACACTCACACACACACCTATGCACACACATATTGCACAAGCATGGGAGCTTGCACTTGGACATGTACACATAGACATGTGCACACAAGTGCATACACACACATGCATACCCACATGTACACAAACACACAAACACATACATACACATGCACACACACATGACTAAAGGCACACATTCAAGCAAGCACAATTACACGCAAACATGCACCACGCATGCACACACTCACATACACAAGCACACGTGTGTCGATGCACACAAACACAAATGCATATGTGCACATACACATACACACATGCACTTGTACTCACACACACTCACCCTAACATGCACACACATGCCCTCACATTTGCAAGCACATGCACCCACACACATGCATATGCACATGCACAGGAAGACGCACTTGCAGAACCACACATGAGCATACACACACATGCATTTGCCCACAAAAGCATGTGCACACACATATATGAACACACACACAGACACACAAGAAACACACCCACACACAGAAGCACATCCACAAATAGACATGTGCTCATATATGTGCACACACAAGTGCACAAATGCAGGCACACTCATATGATTGCACACTCAAACACACAAAAATATATAGAAATGTATGAATGCATACAAATGCACACACACTTGGACATAGACATGCATAGATACCACACACTAAAAGATGCACTTATATACCCATGCACACATATAAGCACACATGCATGCACACACATCCAGATCGACACAAACCCATGCATGAACAAGTAGGCACATAAATATAGATAGACACACACACACACTACGTGCACACACGCACCCACACATACATGAAGAAGCACACACGTAAGCACGTACACATGCACAACTACACATGCATGCACACAAATGCACACATGTACAAGAACATAGACACAGACACACGAACACACATTCACACACATGTACATGCACACACACATAAAAACATTAATGGACATGTGCACACACACATGAACAAGTAGACACACATGCACCAAGCCATGCACACAATCATATACACACACATGCACTCTAATGAAGAAAAATGTACACATGCACGCACATACACACACATGCATATGGACACACATGCTAAAAAAGATGCATACACACAACACGTATGCACACACACATGCACGTAGAGAAACACACATGCACAAACAAGCATACATATACCTATGCTCACAGAAAAATACACACATGGACACATACGTGTGCACACATATATGCACACACAATGCTTGTACAGACAAACATTCGCACACACATAAACATAAACACATGCAAATGCACAAACTTACACATGCACTCATACAAACATGCACACACACATGCTATTATACAAACTCACACATACTTAGAGGCACACATATGCACACATGCACACACACATGTCAACATGCACCCACACACACGCATGCACAGACATACATAGTCACACACACACATACGTATGCTCCCACATGCATACATACATACACACTCACAAGTATACACATGCAAAGAGATATGCACACATGTTCATAGTCACAAAGGCTTGCACATGCAAACATACACGTGAATACTTGCACACATGCACACATATACACATGAGGACATGTGCATACAAGCACACATGCATACACAAGCACACACATATACACAGAAACACACACACACCCCTATAGGTATAGACCCACAAAAAAAAGTATGCACACATATGCACACACATGCATAAAAATATGTACATAAACACACACACACACACACATGCTCATATACATGCACATGCACACATACACACACACAAACTCATGTATGTATGCACACAAAAACACACACACACTCACAAGCACACATAGGCACACATATGTACTCTACCGATATGCATGCACACACACACACACGCTTACATGCACACAAAAGCATATGCTCACACATGCATAAGAAAGCACAAGTACTAACACACTCACAAACATGCACATGCATGAACATTGATGCATGCACATACATGCACATGCTCACACACACATAGAAATGCACAATCACACTCTCACACATGCTAACACATGCATACACACATACATAAACGTAGACACACACAAATGCACTTACATAAGCACACACATACACACATACAAATGCATACAAAACCATATGCACATACACACACACACACGTGCACATAATCATTAATGCAAACACATACACAAAACACAAACACACAAACATTGGCATAGACATGTGCACACATATCCAGATACCATGCACACACACATGCACTCAAACATGCACACACACACACATGTGTACACACACAAACACAAGAAGAAGCATGCACATGCACACACATGCATGCACAAACACACATAAACACACACCCATACAAAGGAACACAAACATGCATACACATAAAAACCCACACACACACACACATAGATGCACACACACATATGCATACACACACACACACACACATGTCGACACACACACACACGTATGCACATAAACACACACAACCATAGATACATGCATAGACATGAACTCACACAAACACATATGGACACACAAACAAACATACATGCTCACATGCACATGGACATGAACACACACACATTCACATACACATACACACACTCACACACATGTGAAGGTACACACACACATGTATACACATATAAACACATGTGCACATATGCACACACCCACACAAATGCTTGTAAGTACAAGTGCACAAACATGCACCCCTATACACACAAAAACACACTTGCACACAAACTAGCAAATGCACACAAACATACACAAATGCCTGTGTAAGTCCACTCGTACAAAGACACATACTTGCACACACACATGCACACACCTTTTCGCAACATCTATGCATGATGACACTTATGCATGCATAATCAAACTCACATGCACTAGCACACAGACACACACATGTAGTTACACTCACAAATGCACATGCACATGCATGCACATATATATGTCCACATACACACATGCATGCAAACACACACAAGAACACCCACACCCACACCCACACACATGCATACACATAGACACATACACACAACACACACACACATGCTCACATCGACACATGGACATATACACACACAAATACACATGCACACAAGTTTACTAATAGGTACATGCACAAGCATGCACACACACACCTACACATACGCACAAACTAACATAGACTCATAAAAGAACACGCATGCACACTCGTACATACAAAAATAAATGCACGCATAAGCATATACACACACACACATAAACATGAACACACTTGCACACACATGCACCACATAAGGACCATCACAGACCTATGCACACACAAACACTCATAGACATACACAAACTTTTATGCACGCCCATGCAAACAAACATGGACATGCATTCCCATTAACACACAGACATGCACACATGCACATGCAAATGAATGCAATAACATAATCACACATACACACATAGCCATGCACATGCACACAATGACTCATAAACATACTCACCCACATAAGCATTCACATGTGCAAGCACACACATCCATATATACATAAGGACATCCACACACATACAGACATCATAAAACACAAAAGCATGCAAACAAACACATGCACACAAATGCATGCATTTGCACACTTGCACGCATACACACACATATGCATAAATACACAAACACATAAACGTGCATGCATACACACCAATAGAAATACATTCTACACATACACACACATGCATGCATACACACACGCACATGAACAAACATATGTACACATATGCATGTATATACGTGCAATCACACACATAGACATGAACACATTTACACACATATGCACAAACAAACTTGCACACAGGTGCACCCATGCACCCATGTGTGCATATAGACACACACATGTCTACATATGCATACACAAATACACACACAACCATGCAGGTGCACAAGCACACATGCACAAGGACACACATGAATGCATGTACACACATATTCACATATGTGTACATGTACACATGCACACAAGAATAAACATGCACATAAACACATTCAAACACACAAAAACTTGAACACACTCATGCAAATTGACACACATTCACATGCACAAACACTCATACATGCAAGCATGCACACACACATAAATAAATACATATGCACCCACACACATATGCATAGTCAACACAAACTCACATACATGAACAACATGCACACATAGATGCACACATACATGTATAATCACATGCATATGCATAACAACACACATAGGCAAACACATGCGCACACCAAAACATGCACATATACAGTCATATGCACCCATGCACACACATATACATATATGTGGACAAGCACACCACACACAAGCATACACACAGAAGAACACACCCCCACACATGGATGTACATACATGTATGTATGCACATAAGCACACAAATCCATTTAGAAATACACACACATACAAACACATGCACATAGATGCACACACACACATATATACATGTATTCACATGCATAATAATAGACATACACATGCACACACAAACACACTTGTGCACACATGTAGTCACACACACATACATATGCATACACATACAAAAACACATATGAACACATGCATGCACTCACAAGTACACATGCACACATGTAAACAAACATAAGCATACACATGTGCACATCTATACACACACACGAACACATGTATGCACATGCACACACAACACAAACATGAGTGCACACACAAAAAAATTCATGTCCACACACACTCATGTAGACACACAAACACACATGCACACACGTGCACTTATGCACACATGAATGCACATGCATGCATACACACACTTATACACACACCTTCACACATGCACACATGTATATGAATGAACACACTGACACACACATGCACAAACTAACAAAAAACACAAGCAAACACACATACAAAAGCACACACATGCCCACACATCCACACACACAAACGCACACTCACACACATACATATGGCACACAAACACACATATGCATACCCAAATACACATATAGACAGACATACATGCATACACATAAAAAGTACACACTTAGGCTCAAGTGCAAGCATGGACACACATGTCCATGCACATGAAAACTGTACACACACACACACTCACACAGACACACATGCACCTACATGCATGCACAAACGCACTAGCGCACACACACACGAAGACGTACATATGCATGCACAAACACTGGTACACATTCACACAGGAAAACTACTTTGCATGCACATGTGCACAACCTGCATAAAGATGCACATGCACACTAACAAATTGCATAAAGATGCACATGCACACTAACGACTTGTAAATGGGCTAATGAATGCAAACACAAATGTATATGCAAATAATTACATAAGCATGAAAGAACACACACATATGCACACACATGCAGACAAATGCACAAAAGCATACACATGCACAAGCACATGCACACACATGCACACAATTACACAAATACATACACACACATGCACACACAGATATATATGCATGCACACGTGCATGCATGTAGGCACACACACACTTACAAACACTTGCATGCAAGTACACATGCACACAAACATTCTCACACACACACATGCATGAAGACATATACATATGCGCTTGCACGCACAAACACACACATCAACACATAGGCACATACAAAGACACACACACATACACAAATGTATTCACATGCACAAACAATTGATGCTCTAGTATAGGCCCTCACACACGCACCTAATCATGCACATGAACATGCACATATAAACATTAACATATGCATGCATACACATGAACACACACACATTGACACTTGCACATAGGCATAAACATACAAACAAACATACATGCAGGCATATACATGCATATACACATGCACAAACATAAAGATGCATCCATAGACACACACAGAGATTCACTTATACACCCAAATGCATACAAATATATGCACACATGTACACACACATGTAAACATACACACATGCATATAAAAAAATATACATGCACACATATATATACAAAGTCACATTCACACATATACACACACACATGCATGCACATGCACACAAACTCATGCAAACTCATATGCACACTCACATGTAAACACAAACACACATGCATGCAATAACATGCTCAAACATAGACACACACATGAACAAATGCATACACGAATACACACACCCATGCTCATACCCATGAATGCACAAGCACCCACACAAACCCAGACCTATGCACACACCCAAACACACACATACACCAATGAATAAATAGACACACAAACATATGCCCAGCATACGCATGTGTGCACATGCATACACATAGATAACACACATAAACCCACATGCACACAAACACATGCATACATACATACATAGACACAAGACATCTTTTTCCACTTCATAGGCACACATGCAAATACACAAAGACACACACACACACGCTGGCACTCACAAACATGCACAAACACATGCTCATACATACACATTCCCACACACACATATACATGCAAACATGCATGCACACATAAAAACACAAGCATGCACACTAGCACACTCATCGCCGTACACGTACACGCATGCACACATGCATGAGAATTCACATATGCTTGCACATGCATAGACACATTCACACATGCACAAACAAGCACACACACATACAAAAACACATGCATGCACACACATATACATGCAAACAAACATACACAATCACAAAAATACGAACATGCAAGTAAACAAACACATCCACAAGCACTCATTCACACTTACACACACGAACACACACATGTGTGTGAGTGCACATGCACAGAGACAAACACACATGCACATAGGCATATACATGTATACACACATGCATACTGATACACACACACGACAGCACACATGAACACACACATGCACAAATACTCACATGCGCACGCACACACACTCACACAAAGATGCACAAATGCACGTGCACAAAAATACACACACAAATGATCATGTACGTATACACACACACATGTACATAAACGCACATCTGCATGTACACACCCACAAACATTGACACACACGTGTGTGCATGCATGCACGCACACACAAACATGTGCACACATGAAAGCAAAAACACACACACATGCATGTACAGACAAATGCAAACACACACATCCATACATATACCCCCACCCCCCCACATAGGCACAAACCCATGCATGCACACAAACACACAATTGCATACAAATACACATGCATGCACCCTTACACACACAAGTAGATACACACACATGAATACATGCATAAACAAATTCAAATTCGTATGCCTGCACACACATAGCCACACTCATGCACACACATACACCCACAAATGTTGACATGCATGCACATAGACATGAACATGTGCACACACACATAAACACATACTCTCACACATACACATACACACACACATAGAAAAGAACACATGCATACACACACACACATGCATGTGCACATTATGTACACAAACAAGCACTCATGTAGGCAAGCACAGAAACATACACACAGACACTCAAACCTGAATGCACGCGTAAATAAATGGGTCTACAAACACACAAACACACACATGCACAAAAGCACACATACATATACACACACACACACACTTAGCCACACAAGTATAATATACACACACATATGTAGGCATGCATTCACACACCCACATGCACACACAAACATATTAACACACATACATGCAAACATGCACATGTGCACATGAACATGCATATGTACCCAAAAAAATATATGCACACACACACACACATATACACACACACACACATGCACAAACATGCATATGTAGAAAAAAAACACGCATAAACTTGTACACACACCTACACACATGCATACACTCACACAGACATGCAACACACACAAATATACACACACACACATGTACACCTAAATGCATACAAAAATGTACAAGCATGTGAACATGCATATACACTAACACACACACATGCCCAAGCACACACACACGTAGTAATGCATGTATAAGCATGCACAGTCACATTGAGACATACACAGACATACACAAACTTGCACATCGACACATGCATGCTGACAAAGACACACATGTGCACAGATGCATGTGCATAGCCACACATACCCACGTGTGCACACATGCACCCACTAATACACACACACTCACACACATTCACATGCACACATCTAAACACATGCAAGCATACACACATGCACACTCACACACACATGCGAGTGCATACACCCACACCAATGCACACACACGTAACACAACACACAGATGTGCATGCATACACTCATATAGATACACATGCACCCACACACAAGCACACACGCTTATGCACAAAATGACACACATACATAAACATGCACATGAATGCATACATACATGCACACATGCCCACACCCATAGACTCAAGCACACATAAACACACAAATGCACACACACACACCCACACATACACACAAATTGATACATATGCATAAACATATGCACACACGTACACATACACATACATGTACATGCATAGACATGTACATTAGCACACATGTATAAATATGCTCACGCATAGACACACACATTGAGGATCATAGTCACATGCACAAGCAAACATGCACACAAGTAGACACACATGTATGCACACATGTTCATAAGCACACATGCATGTGTGTGTGCACACACACACATATGAATGCATTGCACACATGAACACACACACACATGGGCTCACACATGCACACATAGACATGCACAAACACAAAGGCACATTCAAACACACACGCACACTCGTATGCACCTATATGCACACACATGCATGGAGACACACAACCATAGACATGTATTCACACATACATATATACACACACGCACACACATAAAACAAGTGCACACACACACATATGAATGCATTGCACACATGAACACACACACACATGGGCTCACACATGCATACATAGACATGCATAAACACAAAGGCACATTCAAACACACACACACACTCATATGCACCTATATGCACACACTTGCATGGAGACACACAACCACAGACATGTATTCACACATACATATATACACACACCCACATAAAACAATTGCACACACAAATACATAGATGCACATGCACACACAAACATAGATGTGCACATGCACACACAAACATAGATGCACACACACACACACACGTGTGCATGAACACTTATGCACTCACACACAAACACATGTACAATATGACACACACCAACACACTCATAATGGAAAACACAAACATGTACACACAGTCAAAAGCACACAAAGTTACTCATGTATACACCATACGCACATACACACACAAACACATTCACAAATATATACATGTATGAACACACACACAAACATGTGTGTGCAATAGTACACATGCACATACATGTATATGCACAAACTTGCTTACAGATGCACATATGTATGCATACACACACAAACACTCATGCACACATATGAACACTTGAAAGCATAAAGACACATACATATGCATGCACACACACATACACAAACATGCACATGCACAGACACACACATGTGCTTGTATAAACATTCACACATCTACAATAATGAACACACAATAAATGCATGCACACACACATAGACATACTTGTGTGCATCTACACATGCATGCACACACACTCACTTATGTAGGCACACACCAACATGCACAAACACATTCATAAACAAACATGCTCACATACTCACACACATGCACACACAGACACATGCAAACCCACACACATGCACGAACATCTGTAGATGTATATACACACCAACATCTACAGACACTTATAGATACAATAACATAGACACATATTCAACCAAAAGAAAAAATATACTCAGACACACAGACAAAGAGGAATACAGACACACACCAGCATACACATGCAAACACAAACACAATGATGCATGCACCTAAGTAGTTACACATGCATGCACACACGTGCATGCATGCAAACTCATGTGTCAACACACACACACACATGCACACAAGTGCACATTCAAGAACACTCATGTAAATACAAATGTACATACACATGCACAGACAAACACATGCTTGCATGCACACACAAAAATGCACATGCATGCACACACACACACGTACACACATTCACACAAGCATGCAAGGATACACACATACATAAACACATGGATATGCATACACATGCATATACTCAAGCAAACATGCACACACAAGCACACACAAAGACATATATGTATGCATACACACAATTGTGTAAAGACATGCATATGCAGACACACACATGAATACACACACACACACATGTGCACACACTACATACACACATGTGTATGCATACACTAGTAAACACACTCCCACACACTCGAACACACACATGCACCAATGTACTCAATTACACACACATTTGCATGCCTACAGTCACACACACATGCATGCATGCTTGCAAACGCACTCAAACACCAACATAGACCCCCATGCACACATGCTCACACACACACATTCATGCATGCAATACACACATAAACCTACACACGCATGCACATAAATTCACATTCTTGGGCATGCATGAAATGCACACACATGGAAACAAACACACACACACACACAAAAATTACTTACACACATGCATATGCATAACCACAGATACACCTCAGCACACATGCACACACATGTACCCACCCCATCCCACACACACATGCAAGTACACATGCACACACAAATACATGTACAAACACACATGCACACTTACAAACACATATAAGCATACAAACAAATGCACATGCACACACATGTAGGCTAATACACTCACACAACAACACACCCACACCCACACATATGTAAACACATTTGCAAAGCACAAACACATGAACATGCATGCACACACACACTTATAGAAAAATCCTCACATACACACACACACGCATGCATATACACACACACATACATGCACACACATGCACATAAATATGCACACACATACACACAAATATTGGTGTGGATAAACACACACGAATACAAGCACATGTGCATGCACCTACAAACACACATAAGCACATACACACACACATGCACACAAACACCACACACATATGTGCATACATGCACACATGCACACATACACACATATGCACTCACATATGCACATGCAGACAAACTTGCACAAGTACATGCATGCACATACATACACAATTAGATGTAAAAATTTGCACAAGCATGCACATACTTACACGTAATCACATAAAGACAAACACATGATTGCACATAAATGACCACGTACACATATGCACACGTACACACACACATGCACAAGTGCACACATGCACACACTCTACACACATACACACACATGCATGCACACATGCACACTCACACTCCAACACACATAAACATGCATATACACACACATGCACTCACACACGTACATGCATGCAAACACAAACACATACATACACATGTATGTATGCATGCATGCTTGCACACATACCCATACACACACGTGTAGCCATGAATACCCATGCATATAAACACATGCACATGCACAGACGTGCACTCGCACAAACACAAATAAGAACTCACACAATGACACACATGCACATGTCAAAGAACACTCACAAGAAAATTTAGGAGACACCACATGCACACATAAAAATGCAACATACACATACACATGCACAAGCACACACATATGCTTGCACAAGAACTTTCACACACAGGCACAAACATTCAGCACACATGTGAACACATAAAGTCACATAAACCCTCGCAAATAGGCATACCAACATATATATATGCACACACTCACATTCAAATGCACACATTCACACACACACACACACCCACACATATATGCACACCCACACACACATACACATGCACATGCACCCACACACAATCATGCCCACATACATAAACATGCACATGCACACAAACATAAACACACAACCACACATGCACACATACACACATGCCCATACACACACATGAACATTCACACAAACACATATACACACATGAATCCATCCAGATGCACATGCATGCACAAACACACACAAATGCAAACACAAACACACACACACACATATGTATGCAAAGGAACACTCACTCACATAAGTTGTACATATATGTAGACATGCATGCATAATCGTAGACACTCACATACATGCATGCACGTACACACACACATATATGCCCATGCACACATTCACACAAACTTGAAAACACATAGACACATGCATGATCAAACCCACACACATGCACAGATGCACATTCATGCACATAGTGGCATACAAACTTGCACACACCCATAGGCATACAGACACACACCAATATGAAGACACAGAGACATGCTCAAACACACACACATGCACATACACAAACACATATGCACATAAATGCATGCATGCATGCATATGCACACACACACACACACATGAGTACAAACACATATACATACACACACATAAGAACACACACATGCCCATAGGCACATTCACATTAAAAAATGCTAGCACACACATACTCATATGAGTACCTATGCACACACACATACATGCACATATACAAGTGTACCTGAGTACACACAAGCAAATATACAAGCATACCCATGTAGATAAGCATATACACATGTATGCATGCACACATGTGCACACACATACACACACACATGTATAATCAAATACATGCACACACACATGCACAAACAAATACATATGCACCCATACACACATTATGCTCCAATGTAGACACAAATGCACATGCACAAACTTGTTCTCACACACCACAGACACCAACACACAAACACACATGCACACCCACTCACACATCCACACACACCCACACACACACATCCCTAGATGCACAATTAAACACACATACACATGCCCACACATGGGCATACATGAATGCACACACATGCACATACACATGCATGCATATATGTACATACATGGATAGACACACACACACATATACATGCACATGCACAATCATATACAATTGCACATGAACACACACACACGTGTAATAGTACAAACACACACATAAAGGAATACCCATCCACATGCACATGCACACATGCAAACACACACACACAAGAACACATGCACATATGTACACAAACACACACACATGTCCACATGTTTACACCAATGAATGCACATGCACACAAACACACAACCACACACTTGCATACAGATAGGCACACATCACACCTAAGCATGCACACGCGCAAACACACACGTTCATAAGACACACACACACACACTCATATGCACACACACTCTCATAGACATGCACCTACACATGCACATAAGTACACACAAAATGTGCACACACGCATGCACCCATGCTTGCTCATAAGCACACACATGCACAAACACAATCTACCATGAATACACAACTACACACACATGCACACACATGCACATTCACACACACACACATAAACATACACACATAAAACATAGGCACACACACACATAGATAGGCATGCACACATACAAACATCCACACACAAACACTAACACATATTGACATGCACCTACATGCACTTATATACATGTGTATAAAACCATACAAACACACACATAGATGCACACATGCAGGGACATAGAAGAAAAATCTCACACTCACACTAATGCAAGTACACACACATGTGCACTCATATACACACACACACACACATACTTGTACACTCCGATGTTAACAAACATGCATAGATTTGCACAAGCACATGCAAACACACTCACATGCACTCAGATATACATAGATGCATGCATGCAAATACATGAACGCATGAACGTAAAAGGATAAACACAAAGACATGCAGGCACGTGCACATGCTTACACATATTTGCACACACACACCACAAGTGAACATGAACATGTACACACATGCAAGCACATATAGACATGTGCACATACAAACACACACACATGCAAACATACACACATACACATGCACACACACACACACATGCATGCGCACATATGTAAATATGCACACAGATACATGCACATGCACATGCACATACACCAACACACACCCACATAAACACATACACACACATGCACATACATGAGCACACACACACTCATACGTACACAAATATACATGCAAGTAGAACAACCAAATCAAGGACATGTAAATGCGTGCATGACACAACTACTCATACATACATGCACACATATGCAAACAAATGTACACAAACACAAACTCACACCCACACATAAGATCACTTACATGAACACTCATGCTCACACAAACACAAGTACACATGCACACATGTGAACACACAAGCATTAGCACACGTGCAAGTGTGCACACACACATATCCACACACACAAGCACATACACACACACCCACACACAGACGCACTTGCCAATGCAACACATACATGTGCACACACATGCACACATGAACACATGTGTATGCACATGCTCACACTAACATGTGCACACACATACATACACACACAAACACAAACCTAAGCACACATGCACACATGTAAACACACAAAGGCATTAACACATGTGCACATGCAAACATATTCACATAGACACCAACACACACCCATACACCAATGCACATGCTCATGCAGTACAAAAATGCACATGTGCACACACACACACATAAACATGCACAAATCCACACACTCACATATGCACACACAAACATATACTCACATAAACTCATATGTGCATGCAAACACATAGAAACCTACATACACACACACATAAGCACATGAATGCATCCAGACACACACAAAGCACACAAACACATGCGCACATAGAAGCATGCACACACACCCACTTCGATACGCATACCTACACACACTTGCACACACACCTACAAATGCACAACCCCATGCACATGCACATACACATACAAACATAAACAAAAACTTGCACACACTCACACAAGTATATGCACAAACACATATATACATGCACATACAAACACATCCACTTACATGCATGCACACACACACAAGCATATATGTACACATGTATACACATGCACAAACATGCACGTGAGTGCATGTGAAAACAAGCTCACACACATACACAGACACAAACACATGCATTTATGCATGCAAAAACATACACACTCATCCACACACAGGCATGTATGCACTAACACATACACTGACACCCACACACATGCAAAATTGCATGCACATGCACATGTAACACACATGTACATGATCACACCCACAACTACATGTGCACACACATGGACAAATATGTACAAAAAAAATACACTTGTACAAACACACACACATACACATATACACACATATATATGCACACACACACACACGCACCAATGCACACACTTATATGCACACACACACACACACCCACACACACACATGCACACGTGCATGCATGTATGAACTCACACATAGATACTTGCACACATGCATGAACCCACACATGAACAAACAAGTACACATAAACACACAAAACATGCTCATGAATATACAAACACACACATACAAGCACATACACACACAAACATGCATGCACACACAAGCACACACACACACACATGCATACACATAAGCACAAACATTCCCACAAAAAGACACATACACACACTCTTGCACACAAAAACTAACATAGATACACATGAACACACAGCCACATGTGCATAAACTCTACTCATATACTGACAAACATAGACCCGATGGCTCTCACACACACATGCATACACACAATCATGTAAACACATGTACATATACATGCATAGGCACACACACGCACAAACAATAGCATACACACACACCCATGTGCATGTGCATGCACACATATACATGCACATCACATACATGAACACCTATACCTCATATACACAACACTTGCACACACACAAAGGGCACACACATACAAAAGCATACACAAACACAAAAGCATATAAACACACATGCGAACATGCATAAACACATGCATAAGTATGCACACACACAAAAATGCAAGAACATATACACACACTCTCACACACATGTTCATCCACACACATAGACTTGCAAGAATATGCATATATTAACACAAATTAACACATACACAAAAATAAAAACATGCACATACATGTAAAAATAAACATATACACATGTGCCCATGCAAACACACACGGACATGAACAATGCACAAACTCATGGACTCACCCAAACACATAGACATGCAAATGGACACACGTATGCACACACACACACACACACACACACATAACTACCCACACAAATGCATGTTCACATACACACACACATACACACTAAAATACACACACAAACACATACATATTGGCACATGAACACACACATCGAAAAACATGTGCAAACATGCATGTACCACACACATGCACAAGTGCACATCAAAGCACACACACACACAAACACACTCAGATGTACAAACACACATACATGCACATGCACCTACCTAGATACACACATATGCACACACACTGGCTTACACTTATGCATAAACACACACACATGCATGCACACACATGCTCATGATCATGCAAGAAAACACATACAGATGCACTCGTATATGTGCTCTAATTATCATGCATGTATTTGTGTGTGTTCATGTGTGGATTGCATGAGGTTATGTTAATGTGAGTGTGTGTGTGTGTATATGTGTATGTGTTTGTGTGCACTTTTTATGTGTGTGTGCTTGTGCATGTGTGAGTGCATCTGCATTTATATAAGTGTGTTTATGTGTGTGCATGTGTATATGTGTGGGTATATGGGTGTGTAGGTGTGTATACATAGAAGTGTGCATGTATGTGTATACATGTATGTGTGTTCATGGGTGTTTATTTGTGTCTAAGTATGTGTGTATGTTTATATACTTGTATGTAAATTTATGTGTGTGTGTGTGTGTATGTATATAAGTGTGCTTTTGTCCATGTGTTTATGTTGAGGTGTGTGTTTATGCATGTGTGTGCTCCTTTGTGTGAGCACTTGCAAACATCTACATGTGTGTGCATGCATTTTCACATGTGCACATGTGAGTGTTTGTGTGGGTTCATGTGTGTGTAGCTATGTGTGGGTATTTGTGTGTGCGTGTGTGTGAATAAGTGTATGTGTGTTCCTACTTGTACATAAGTGTTTGTGGGTGCAAGTGTTTGTTTGTTAATTTGTAAGTGTGTGTTTACACGTTCATATGTGTGTGCATATGTACATGTGCAAGTGTGTTCGTGGGTGTGTGAGTACATGTGCATGTGCATGTGTGCACATGTGTTGACATATCTATATGCCTTTGTGTCTATACAAAGGTGCACACATGCTCATGTGCATGTTTGTCTGTGCATGTGTGTGTGCACATGTGTGTGCTTATGTGCATATTTGTTCATTCATTTGTGTGTGTATGTGCATGTGCATGTTTTTGAGTGCACATATATGTGTGCATTTGTATGTGCTTATGCATACCTATGCATATGTGTGCAAGTGCATGTGCATATACTGTTGCATGTCTATGTGTGTGCTTATACATACTTTTTGTAGTGTGTGTGTGTGTGAATGCACATGTGTGTGTATGTTTGTGTATCAAAGTGTGTGCATGTGTCAGTTTGTATGCATGTAATGTATGTGTATGTGTGTGCATATGCATGCGTGCTTGTGTGAGTGTTCTTGTGTATGTGTGTGTGTGTTTTTGTATGTGCTCATATATGAATGCATACTTACATTTATAGATGTGTGTTTAAGCATATTTTTGTGTTAATGTCTGCTTCCATGTAGGAATGTCTATGTATATGTATATGTGTGAGTATGTGTCTGTCTGTTTGTATACATATGTGTGTGTATGTGTGTGCATCCACATATGCATGTCCATGTTTATGTGTATATGCATTTATGTCTTTACGTGTATTCGTGTGACCATGTTTATGCATATGCATGTGGGTGCGTGTGTGTGTTCTTATTATATGTTTGTTTATGTGCATATGTGTATTTATGCATGTGTGTGCAAATGTGTGTGTGTGTGAGCATGTGTGTGTGTATTCATGCATGCATGCTTGCATATGTGTGTGTGTTCATATTTTTGAGTCTCTATGTTTATGTTTTTGTGTACGAACTCTTGTATGCAAATAATGTATGTGTGTGCATGTGTGTGTGAATGTCTTTGTTTATGTCTAGATGTTTGTGTGAGACTACATATAAGTCTGTATGTGTATGCATGTGATTTTGTCCATGAGTGTGCATGCATATGATTATGTGCATGTGTGTACATAGGTTTGCACATGTGTGTATGTGTGTGCATGTGTGCAAATCTGTGTACATGTGTGTTTGTGTGTGTATGTGAATGTGTGCATGCATGTTTGCATGTGTGTGTGTGTCCACTTGTCAGCATGAATTTGTGTTGTGTATGTGTGCTTATTTGCATGTTTGTGTGTGTTTACATGTGTGAATGCTTGTGTTTGTGCATATGTTTGTGTGTGTGTATGTGTGTGTTCATGTGTGTGGGTTTGCGTGTGCATATCAGTGCATGTGTGCATATCTACATGTGCATGTGTGTGTGTGTATGTGAGTGTGCTTGTGCATATGTGTGTGCACTTGTGTGTCTATATTTGTGTGTGTGTATGCTCGTACATATGTATGCATGTACTCATGTATGTGCATGTGTGTCTGTGTGCATGTGTGAGTGTACTTTTGCATATTGAAGTGTGCATGTCCATATGTGTATGTGTGTTCATGTGTGTGTGCATCTTTGTGTGCATGTGTGTGTGTGTGTGTTTGTGTGTGTGTGTTTGTGCATGTGCATGCTTGTGCATGTGTGTGTATATGAGAGTAGGTGCATTTTTGTGCATGTGCATGTTTGTGAAAGGGTATGCATGTGTGTGTGTCACTATGTATTAATGTGTGCACGTGTGTGGTTGTGCATGTGTGTAGGTGTGTGCATGCACAAGTGTGTCTATATGTGTGTTTCTATGTGTTCTTATATGTGTGTGGGTGCATGCATGTGTACATGCATACATATGTGTGTGTGAATAAGTGTTTGTGTTTGGTGTCCATACGCATGCGCACGTCTGAATGTGCATCTGTGTTTGTGCTTATATGCATGGGAATGTGTGTGTACATGTACATATGCACTTGTGTTTGCTTGTGTGTGGGTTTTTCTATGTGTGCACGTGCATGAGATTGTATATATGTGTGTGTGGGTGTGTGTGTGTGTGTGTGTGCATATGTGTACCACTTTGTGTGTGTATTTATGCGCATGTGCATGTGTGCATGCGTGTGCTCATGTGCGTTGGTTTGTGTGTGTATGCATGTGTTTGGGTATATGTGTGTGTGCAAGTGTATGTGTAGGTTTGTGTGTGTGTGTGCGCATATGTTCATCCCTACGTGGTGTAATAATGTTTGTATATGTCGATGCATGTGCACTCCTCTACATGTGTGTATGGTGTTAGTGTGTGCTCGTGTATGTGGGTGTGTGTAGGTGTTTGTGTTTGCTTGTGTGTGTGTTTGTGTGTGTGCATGCGCATGAGTGTGTACAAATGTTTGTGTGTGCACTCATGCACATGTGTGTGTATGGGTGTGTGTGTGTGTGTGTGTGTTTATACATGTTCATGTGTATGGGTGTTTGTGTTTGCACACACATGCTAAGTGCATATGGGTGTTTTTGCTATATGAGCATGTAGGCACATGGTTATATGTGTTTTTGTGTCAGTGTTTGTGTGTGCATGTGTGTGATTATGTATTTTTGAATATAAGTACATGTGTTTGTATATCTGTGTGCATGTGTCTGCATATGTATGTGCCTATATGTGTATATACCTATGCATGTACTGATGGATGTTTATTTACTTGCATGCATATTTGTGCACGTCTTTGTATGAATTTACCTAATTGTATGTTTTTGTATGCACACATGTGTGAATGTGTGTATATGTGCATGTGTGTGTATGTGCATATGTGTATGTGCTTGTGTGTTTGTCCATTTATGGATGTGTACATGCATGTGTATGTGTTTGTATGCATGTGTGTATGTCATTGTGTGGGTGTGTCTGGGTGTGTGTGTACTTTGATGTGTGGGTGTGTGTGTGCATGCATGTGTCCATGCATTTGCATGCATGAGTGTGCATTTGTGTGTTTGCATGGGTGTGTGCACATGTCCATGTGTACATGTGTGCATGTTTATGTGCCTATGTGTGTGTAAGGGGATGTGCATGTGTGTGATTGTATGTGCATGTATATGTGATTGCCTATGGGTATCTTTGTATATGTGTGGACTTGTGCTTGTATGTGTGTGTGAGCATGTTCATGTGTTTGTGTGTGTGTTCATGTGTGTTTGTGCCTGCATGTGTGTGTGTTTGAGTGTGTGTATGTTTCCATGTGTGCATTTGTGTGTGTATGTGTGTGCTTATGCATTGGGTAGGTGAGTGCATGTATGTATATGTATATGTGTGTGCATGTATGTATATGCATGTTCGTGTGTATGCATGTGTTCATGTTTGTGTGTGGCTATGTGTGCGTGTAATTGTGTGTGTGAATGGGCAGGAGTTTGTGTTGGTGTGTGCGTGTATGTGTGTTCATTTGTGTTTGTGTGCGTAAACATATGTACATGTTTGTGTGTGTGTATGTATGTGTGAGTACATGGGAACGTGTATATCTGTGTGTGCTTCAAAATGTGTCAGAGCATGTGTGTGTGGAAGTGTTTGTGGGTGTGTGCATGTCTAAATGTGCATATGCTTGTGTGTGTATAACTGTGTGTGAGTGTGATTGTGTGTCGATGTGTATGTGCATATGTGTGTGTGCATGTGCTCATGTGTACTCGTGTGCTTGTGTGCCTGTGTACGTGCATTTAGAAGATTAAAGGCTTAACTTGTTGATTGTAGAGCTAAAGACCACGAATTTTATGGAATTTCTAACCATAAAGAATTATATTTTTATAATGGATAGCATGTAAAACCTTTATTTTTTGGTATGACTATCATGATTTATACATATTTGATTTTTTTTCTTAGTAGCGTTTTATGTTACATTTGGTTTTTAAAATTAAGTCTTTTTAACTTCTAAAATCTTATAATTAATATAAAATTGACCTAAGCACCCAACCCTTCTACCCAAAGTCACAGGTTAAGTAGCCTATAGTGTTGGGCCTTAGGTCATAGGGAGCTACAGATTAGGACATGTACTAAAACTAACTCGGGTTAGACCCGAGTATCAGTCAAGATACAAATCCTACAGCACCTTCGGTTAATCGGGTGAGAGCATGGCTTCTGAATATAGCTTAGGCGTACAAGTCAAGTCAGACTCATTAATGATAAGTAATTGGTTCAGGTCAAATCAAAACCATTTTAATATATGTGTAGGTGCCTTAGATAATCACATCCCAAGGGTATCATAGGGGGTAGCCAACCCCAATATGCTGAATATTGCATGCAAAAAAAGTAATATAAAGATAAATGGCATGCATTGCTTTACAATATGTGACTAAATAAATGACAGTCCTTTCAATTCTAAACTTGTGCACATTTGTATCGACCAATTGTGTGTGATTGACATCAAAAAATCACATTTTCCCCTACAATTCTTAACATTTTTTGTTGTGTAGTAATTCATGTAGATTGCTTGAACAAATAACTGGCAGCCCCTCTACCATTATGAATAGTACCTGATCATCGCCATTATCCATCTAGCTATTGGAACTGATGTTCTACATAATATCTTGTTGCAATTAGATCTAGACCTTTCAATGGTTATTCTGATCAGATAGTTTAGAATTTAATACTATTGCATTTCATCTTTTGCTTTCATCTTCTATAATGGCTAGCTTTCAAAAAAGCATATTCTAGCCATTGGGAGAGTCATTTGGGGATGTTATTATTTTCACTAGAAATAGGAATCATTTAACAACATTTGTTGTTATCAAATCTTAAAGAAAATTTCATAAGTGCTAAAGAGATCTCCAAAATTGAGAACATTAAATTTTAGCATGCTTATGGAAGATGGGGTTTTTTTAATTATTATTTCTTCTACTTTTTGTATAAACTTTATGCAATATCATTAGTTAGTTTGTGCCACTTTTGATCAAAAGATTTGAAGTAGAAATTTTGTATGTATAAATTTTTCTAAAGCTTTCAATTTTTTCATGTAACCAATTTTTATGGATTTTGGGTGTCTCATTGGAGCATTAGATTATAATTTGTTTATAATTATAGGCTTAGTAAAAAAGATTGGTTATGGAAGCTAATTAGTGATTGGGAGTGGATGTAGGATGGGTTTTGGTAGAACCACCTAAAACTCTATGTATTTCTTTTATTGTTGAGAATTTTCATTTCATTGACATTTGTCTTAAAAAAATTTCTTTTTTTATGCATAAATTTTTTTCCTTAAATATTTTCTTTTAAAAATTAAAAATTTGTTAAACACATAATTCTCCCCCTCTTGTATCTTTTGTCACTCAAATTTCACATTAACTGGAATAAGAGCAAGGTTTCTATCAAAAGAAAGAAATTTCATAGGAAAGATCCTCATGGCTCTTGTGTTCAGGATAATATGATCTTATTTAAGGGAGCTTTGTCAGATGAACAACCTTTGTTCAAAGGTGACTTTTATTGTTGTTGGAAAAACTCATATGGATTTATTTTTAGAGTCCATTGATTTAAAAATTTAGAATATTATTTTAAAATATATTTGATTTTTCAACTAAGACTATTGGTAGAGAAAAAAATGAGAAAGCCATTAAGTGAACTGACTCTTAAGAAGAAACATAGAGATCAACTAAATTCTTAGTCTATGATTATTTTGTAGCATGCTTTGGGTGCTTTTGATTATAATCAAATCATGAAGTTGAAAATGACACATGAGATTTGGTATAATCTGGAAGTTACCTAAGAAGGTACTTCTCAAGTTAAGGAGACTAAAATCAACATGCTTATTAATGATTATAAATTATTTTGGATAAATATAAATGAGAGTATTATGATTATGTTTGTAAGGTTTACAATTATTATTAATAGTTTATCTAAACATGGCAAGAAGTTCTCTATTAGTGAATAGGTAAGGAAGATTCTTCAAGTTCTTTCTCAATAATATGATCCATTAGTGATGATGCTTAAAACAATGCAAAACATTTTTGTAATATCATTAGATGAGTTACTGGGTGAGCTATTAGCAAATGATTGAGCTTGCTAGAAGGGATGAAGAACATGTGGCTAAAAAAGAAAGGAAAAAAAGAAAGGAAAAAAAGAAGGAAGAAATAATAGCCTTTGTAGTTGATTCTTTTACAGACTAAAAGTTCTCCATCTCAAGTGAGGTAATTCTTATTTCAAAAGCTTTATCTAGTCTATATAACAAATAAAATGTAGGTAAAGTTTTTGGAAACAATATGAAATAAAAGCAAAAGATGGTTTCTCATAAAAAATAATTTATTATGAATGTAAGTTACCTGGGCATATAGACCCAATTACCCCCACTATAAGGATAAGGTTAAGAAGTTTTAAAAATAAAAGAAGAAGAAGAAAAAAAATCTAAGAAGATATCATGGGATGATTTAAATAGTTCTTCTTTATGAAGAATAGTATATTAATGATTGAATAAAGTACCAAATATTAGATTTTAAATATCTTAAATTGAAAGAAGAACAAGAAAATTATTTAAGCTTGTGTGAACATTTAAATGAGTTAATTGCTAATTATTTGTATGAGATTAAGATTATGAGAGATGGAAAAGCCTCTATTATTATGAAAACTACATGCTTTGTTAGATGATTAAATGATTTAAAAATTTTACATACCCATTGTAGGACTTTTTTTGTAAGATTTGTTATACTAGAATTGTTAAATATTCTTTTGCTCCAAATGTAGGTTTTAATTATTACATAAGAGCTGGACAAATATCTTTCCATTACAAATTTAGAAACATTGTTGATTGTAAATCTTCTATGTTTGTATGGATTACAAAAACAGTTCAATTAGGGATCAAGTTAAGACATGTGAATCCAAAAAAGCTTGGGTCCTAAAAATAAATGTCTAATTTGTTTTGTAAGCATGCCTTCCTTTAGGGATTGAGAAAGGGATGTGGTACCAATATAGTGGATGCTCAAGACACATAATTAAAGATCCAACTTTATTCATCCACTTGAAGTCTTATGATGGTGGTGAAGTTGCTCTTTGTAACAACTCCAAGACAAAAGTGATTGGAATTGAAACTGTAGGAAACTAACACACTTTTATAAGAAACATCCTCATTGTATAAGTTCTAAGGTATAATCTTCTTAGTATTAGTCAATTATTTGATTCAAACTATAATATTTTATTTATTAAAAATGAATGCATTATTAGTAAAGAAAATGTTTCAATTTTCATTAGATGTAGAAAAGATAATCCATATGTTTTATTTTTGCACATGGGATAGTGGTCTAGAATTCTTTATATCGAATGATAATAGTTCTACATTATGGCATAAAGGTTTTTTTCACTTAGTAAAGTCTTCTTTTAGAAAGCTAGATTAGTAGCCAAAGTTAAATGTTAAGTTGGAGTAGATGTGAATAAGACGTTTTCTCCTATAGCTAGACTTGAGGCAAGTTAGATTTTAGTTGCTTATCCTATCATAAAGGATTTAGATTATAGCAAATAGATATTAAAAGTGTATTTTGAAATAAATATAAAGAACTATACATTCAATAATCCCTAAGATTTGAAAAACATGATAAGATAAATCATGTATACAAAATCAAGAAAGAACTTTATAGTTTAAAAAAACTCCAAGAGCTTGGTATAAAATATTGTGCATTTTTCTAATGTTAAATAATTTTTATAGAGATAAGGTAGATAATATTTTATTTATTCAAAATCTAGTGAAAAGTTTATTGTTATGTCTAGTTTATATTAATAATATAAGGCTTCTAATAAAGAGATGTGTAAGAGGTTTGCTAATTTTATAAAAACTGAATTTGAAATAAGTATGATTATTAGAATTTTAGGTCAAGCAAATAAGTGAAGAAATTTTTGTTTATTAAACCATGTATTTGATGGAGTTATTAAATAAATTTAGTTATGAGAACATGAGGCAAAGGAATACAGCCTTTAGTATAAGCACTATTATAGATAAAGATGAAGCTTAAAAAACTATTTACACAAAATCATTTAAATGAATGATTAAATCATTATGTTATCTTACTATAAGCAGACTTGGTATTATATTCAATGTAGATTTGTGTGTGAGATTTTAGGCTAGTACCAAGGAATCACACCTACAAGTAATCAAGCATATATTTAAATTTATTGTAGACATTAAAACTATAGACTTATGGTACCCTAGATGTGAGTCTAAATTGAATAGCCAACATAGATGCTTATTATATTGGTAATAAGATGGATACAAAGATTACATCTAGTATGCATAATTGATTAACTATTCACTTATTTCTTAGGCTAATAGGAAAAAATTATGTTCTACAATCAATAAAAAAGGTCGAGTACATTACGATACTTTTAGTGTAATTTGTGTATCTAATGATCCTATTTAATACTCAAGATTAAAATACATAAAGTTAAGCTTTTTAGAGATACTTGTGTAGAAGAAAGAGATTTAATTATCATTATTTCATCTTTTACCTAATTAGATGATATTTTTTCTAAGTCATTATCTACATACTTCTTTCATTGACTTAGATTAATCTTAGATGTAGTTAACTCCTTTGAATGATTACAAAAAGGACAAAACTTAGTAATAGAATTCAATGGGAGTGTAAGCAAAAATTTATGGAGAGTATAGGCTATCAAACAGAGTGAACTAAAATACTAAATATTATATAACAAGGTTTATTCATTAATATTACATTATCTTTATTATTATATGTTCAATTTTAGTATCAATTTTATAAACTTTAAAAAGGAGATTATTATGTCCTTTGATGTAATGATCAAAACCAAGCTAAATATTACTAATGCAATGTTGAGCTTAATGTTATTTTAGTTAAATCGCAAGATAAATTGTACTAGTTAAATCTTCATATGTGATCCAGAGAAGTCCAAAATTGAGAGTATCAAATTTTAGCATGCTTGCGAGAGCTATGGGTTCTTTCAATTAATATTTTTATACTCTCTTCTACAATCTTTCTACATTATCATTGTAACATCTATATCATTAATTAGTTTTGCACCACTCTTGTTTGAAATATTTAAAAGAGTAAGAATTTCATACACAAAACTTTTTGTAAAGTTTTTTGTTTGTGTCTTGCTAATTTTTGTGGAGTTATGTATCTTATTGGAACATTAGTTTATAATTGGTTTGTCCTAATCAACCTTAACAAAAAGGAGTGGTTAGTGGAAGCTTGATTAATGATCGGGGTTAAGTGTAAGTATAAAGTTTGCCCAAACCACTAAAAACATCTTGGTGTATTTGTTTTATTATTGTGTGATTTCATTTCATTAACAAACTTCTTAAAAATAAAATTTTACTTTTAAGTTTAAAATTTTTTCTTCAATTTAAAAATTTTTGAAATTCAAAACATTTCATCAATGTATAATTCATCCCTACCCACTTCAACATTTTTTGTCAAAAATTCACTTTAGGTGTGTGTGTGTGTTTGTGCATGTGTTTATGTGTGTATATGTGTGTATATGTTTGTATTTTTGTATCCATATTCATGCATGTATGTGCTTATAGTATTTGTGTGTGCATGTATGCATGTGTGGGTGTACATGTGTGCAAGTGTTTGTGCATGCACGTGTGTGCATGTGTGTGTGTGTATGTTTATGTCTGTGTGCATGCATTTTTTTATGTGTGTTTGTATATGTGTGCATATGTGTGTGAGTGTTTTTGTGAGATCATGCATTTGTGTTCATTTGAGTTTGTTCATGCATCCATGTGTTTGTGTGCACGAGTGTGTGAGTGCATATGTGAATACAAGTCTATGCTATATATGCATTTGAGTTTATGTTGGCGGGCTTATGCATGCTTGCGTGTGTGTATATTTATATGCATGAGTATGTGTGTGTGTGTGTGTGCACGCCTACATATGTGTTCAAGTTTGTATGTGTGCATAAGAGCAAGTATGTGTGTGTGTTCATATGTATTTGTGTGTGTGCATCCATATGTGTATGCATTGTGCACAAATGTGTTTGTGTTTGTACATCAATGTGTGTGTGCACATATGCATGTGTGTGTATGCTTGAGTCTTTGCATGTGTGTATGTTTGCTTGTGTGTGTGTGTGCATGTGTGTGTACATGTACATGTTTCTATGGGTGTATACATACATGCATGTTTTAAGTGTATTTGTGGGTGTCAGTGCATCTATGTTCATATGTGGGCTTATATGTTCACATGTGTGGTGGTCCATGTGCAAGCATGTACATTTGCATATGTATTTTTAAGCATAAGTGTGTGTGTGTGTGTGTGTGCGTGTGTGTGCGTGTGCTTGTATGTGTGTGTGTATACATGCATGCATGTGTGCATGTGTGTGTGTGCACACATGCATGCTTGTGTTTATGTGTTAATCTGAGGGTGCCTGTGTATGTTTATGCATGTGGGTTTGTGTATATTTATATGTGCAAGTGTTTCTACACACAAGCTTGTGTATGTGTGCATATATGCCTGCATATATTTGTATGTGGGAACAAGTGTGTGTGAATATTAATATGGGTGTGTGTGTTCATGAATAAATATATATACATGTGCTTTTTGTGTGTGAGTGTGTGTGTAGGCATCCACTTATGCACATGCATGTGTGTATATGCGTGTGCATGTATGTGTATATGTGTGTGTATGTAGATGTGTGTGCATATGTTAATACATGTGTGTAGTCTTGTACACACATGTTTGGATGTACATGTGTGTTTCTGCATGTGTGTATGTGTTCATATATTTGTGCAAGTATATGTGCATGTGCATATGTGTGCATGCTCACATGTGTGTTTGTCTGTGTGCTTGTCTTCGTGTGCCTGTTTTTGTGTGCATGCATGTATGTGTGTTTACATGTGTGTGTATGTGCACTTATGTAAGTGTGTGTATGTGTGTATGTGCATGTGCATATCTTCATGCTTGTGTTCGTGTTTGCATGTATATGGGTGTGTGCATTTGTGTGTTTTTGTGTGTGTGCACATTTGTGCATGTGTGTATGCATGCATGCGGTGTGTTTGTATATTTATGGTTGTAAGTGCATGTACACATGTACATGTGCATACATGTGTGTATATGTGGCTGGTTGTTTGCATATCTATGTGTGCATGTACGTATATGTGCATATGTGCTTATATGTATATAGGTGTGTGTGTGGGCCTATCTGTGCTTGTGTGTATTCCTATTCATTTGATGTAAGTTTGCATCTGTATATGTGTGTGTGTGTGTGCATTTAAGTGTGCATGTACATTTATGTGTCAACATATTTGTGTGTGTGGATATGCATACATATATGTATATGTTTATGAGCCTTCGCGTGTACATGTGTATGTGAGTGTGCTTGTGCCTTTGTATCTATATGTGTGTGCATGAGCTTATGTGTCCATGTGCATTCGTGTGTATGTGTGTGTGTGTTTGTGTGCATGTGCATGTGTATGTGACTATTTGCATGTGTAGTACATGCATGTTTGTGTTTATGTGCTTCTGTGAATATGTATTTGTGTGCATATGTTTGAGTGTGTTCTTATGTGTGTTGGTGGTGTGAACATATGTGCTTGATATATATATATATATATATATATATATATATATATATATATATATATATATATATATATATGGGAAAGAATGCATGTGTGTAAGCATGCATATTCATTCATGTGTGTGTACATGTTTATATGTTTGTTATGTGTGTGTATGTGTGCATGCATGAGTTTATACATATGTGTGCACTATTTGTGTTGTGTGTGTGTGCAAGTATGTGTCTATGCTTTGTGTGTTGTGTGCCATGCATGTGATTGTATCTGGAGTGCACATGTGTGCACGTCTACGTGCATATCTGTCTGTTCACACACACATGTACATGCACACACACATGCATGTACTAGCACACATAGGTGCACACACACATGAACCACATGCATACACACACATGCACACACACTCACACGCAAACTCACAGATACACACATGCACGCATACACAAATTCAGGTGCACACACACAAACAAACACATGCACATGCACATGCAAGTAGACACACATACCTAATCACACACATGTACATAAATACAGATGCAAACCCATACATATACATGCATACACACATGCACACAAATGATTATAAATAAGAACAAAACCATACACACACTCACACATAATGAAATGCACATACACACACACACATGTTTACATCAAAGCACAAACACATGCAAGCACACATGCAAGCACACATGAAAGCACACATGCACTTGCTTTATCACACAAACATAGATGCACAGGGACAAACACACACATGCACACATAAAGGAGCACATACATGTGCACACAAACACACACACAGTCACACACACACGCACATAATCATACACAAGCACACACATAGACACACAAGTGCACACATATACTAATGCACAAGAATGTACACATGTATGCGCACGCACATGTACACACACACACACACTCACTGGCACATATATGCAGACACACAAGCACAGATATGCACACATATAGATACATACACACAGACATGTACACACACACATGTGCATGTCAAGATAGATAACCACAAATGCATAAATGTGCATACACACACATGCATGCACCTGCACACACTGATTCACATGCACACACATGCACATGCACTCACACATGTATTCACACATTCACACACACATTAGCAAAGACATGCACATGCACACATGGACACACACACACACATAAACACACACACATGGGCACACACTATGTACACACATGTTCATGCATACACACACACTCACACACTAAAACATTCACACACACATGCACAAATGCACCCAATTACAAACATCTAAATGCCTACCCTGACATATGCATGCACACATGCAAATATACACACAAACACTAACACAAACACCCACACACACACATGCACACACAAATGACATGTACATGGACACAAGAACACATTAACACATGAACACATACATGCTTATGCATAGCCACACATACACATGTGCACATATGCAAACATATGCACACCTTACCCTAAACCAACATGCACTTACACACACAGACACACACACAAGAACATGCATACATATGTAAAGGCACACACAAGCACATATACAAACACACATAAGTATGCACACAAATGTATATATATACACACACACACATGCATAGGTGAACATCACCCATAGTCACAACCACACCCAGACATATGCACACAAGTATGCATAGCACAAACACATGCACACTCATACACGTGCACGCACACTCACAAGCAGAAACATGCACACATCACACACATAATATACACAAATACACACAAAAATATGCAAAGTCACATGCATGCACACACAAACACAAACACCTACATACACACAAACATTCATGTAGAAAAAGACAAATGAACACATGCAAACAAGCACACATGCATGCACCCACACACACATACATTCACACACGCACACCCATAACACGTGGGCATACACACACACACACATATACAAATGTAGATAATTTCACACAAGTACATGGATGCACACGCATACACATTCATATGCAAACATTTGCATAAGCATGCAAGCACACACACATGCAAACATGCATAGACACAAACACATGAACACACATAAACGACCATGCACCCACATGTACACACACGCACACAAAAAGACATGCATTCAGGGAGACACGTGCATATGCACACACATGTAGAAGTGTACATAGGCATCCACCCACACATGTACATGCGTACACACAAACCTACACACACATACATATACAAGCACACACAAGTGCATGTAAAAATAAAATCACATGCATACGTGTACACACATAAGTATGCACAAATGCATGCAATACACACACCCTTGCACAAACATGCACTAATGAACACACATACATACAATCACATACACATGCACATGCACATGCATATGCATGCACTTGCACAAACACAAACATGCACTAACAAAAACATACAAACGCACACTCATAGGAACACAAATATCTAAAAATAGAGGTCACACACATGGGCACACACATGCACACAAAGATACACACAATCACACTTGTGTATGCACAGGCACACATATGTATACACCCATGTGCACATACACATACACTTGCATAAGCACACACATGCTTGTAGATGCACTTGCACATGCACATGTGTACACATGTAGTCATATACATAAATGCACACACACACACACACACTTGCACATAGGCATGCCAACATGTATACATTTGCACACAAATACTATACACACACAAATGCAAACACGCATGCACATACTCACCTACAAATGCACCCATACATATGCACACACATGTACATTCTAACATGCACACACAGAAATACACACACAAACAAAATAACACACATATAAGCACACACACATGCACATGCACACACAAATGCAAATGCACCCATACACAATCATGTCAAGGCACATACACATGCATGCACACACACAAATACATAGCCACACATGCTCACATATACACATACACACATGCTCATACCCACACATGCATAAACACACATGTGTACATCGACATGCATTTTCCCCCATGCACATAAACACACATACATGTCTACAAAGGAACACACACACACAAACATATATGTTGACATGCACATGCATAGACACTCACACACATGCATGCACACACACACAAATGCAAATGCATATGCACATGCACACATTCACATAGACTCCAAAATAATAGACATAATGATCATACACACACACATGCACACTTGCACACAAGTGTACATGCAGGCAGCCACACGAAAACATGCACACATACACTTACATACACATACACACACACACATAGGCATGCAGTTGCACATCAACATGAACACACACGTACACATGCACACACACACATACACATGAACACACACAAATGCAACCACACAAGCACATACATGCATAAATGCACATAAGGACACAAACAAACATGTAGAAACATTCACAAACATGTACACACAAAATCACATACACACAAATACATGCATATAGCAACATAGACACACACACACACATGTAAATATGCACACAAGTAACACACACATGTGCACAAACACATATGCATACACATAAAAATATAAGAATGATGCAAGCCCACATGTACAAGCAGATGTACATGCATACACCCAAGAGTTCCTATTTGCATGCAAGCAAAAGCACATGTATAATTACATGCCCACACACATTAACACATTCATACATGCACAAATGCACAAACTCACATGTACACACACACATGCACACATACACACACACACACATATGCATGTATGTAATCACACATGCTTGCATGCATAAAAAAAAGCACACATGGACATTCACACAAGCACATGTAGACATAGGCATACACAAAGACACACACATCCATACCAATACACACACACACACACTCATGCAAGTGTACATACACACACATGCACATGCACACACACACATATGTGCACAAAAATGCACACACACACATGTACAAATGTGTAAACAAACACATACACATGTGCATACATATGCACACACACATACAGATATGCATATACACAACACACATACAAAATCATACACATACACATGTAAGTACAAATGCACATAGACACATACAATTATGTGCACACAAATTGTATCAGGCATTTGTATTCACACACACACACACATAAACACGTGCATGTGCACACACACAATCGCACGCATAACATGCACACATACAAGTAAACACACATGCATGCATACTAACACATGCACTCACATGAGCACATATACAATCACATACATGCCTTTGCACACATGCACAAATGAACACACATGCATCCACACACACAATATGTTCATGTGTAGATACAAACGTATATGCATATAGATTTACCCACACACATATTAACACATGAACACACATACACACACACACACACATACACACCCCCAGACACACACTTGCATACACAACCACAACATGCACACATGAATAGACACACATGAATGAAGATATGCAAATACATGCACATGTATGTGCACAGCCACATACACATGTGCACATGCACACACACACACATATGCACCAATACACAGAAACACACACATATGGATGCACAAACACATAATCACATGCATGTATGCAAATACATATATAGAAAAATATAAGAGGACAAGCACACGCAAGCATGTGCAAGCACATGCATGCACACATTTACATAGACAAATTCGAACGTCCACCCCAATATGTGCATAAATGCACACATGCATGTGTGCTCAGAGTTGTGCACACACACAGAGACAAATGCACGTACACATGCACACATACATGCACACACATGCACATCCATACTCACATGTGTAAAATGCACACACACACACACACCTAAGCACATGCACACATGTGGACAGATAAATACCTAATAGACACAACATAACTAACACACACACACAGACACACCTGCATACACACATGTACACACACAGAAAACACATGCTTGTACACATGCATAATTCAAATATGCACAACAACTAACACATCGTATATGCACACGCACACACATATATATATGTAATAGAATAGATGGACACATAAACATGTACACCAAAATGCACAAATGTGCACATGCACATGCATGATTACACACACACAAAACATGCACGTATGTACAAACCCTCAAATACACACATATAAGAGCACACGAGCACACACGTACACACAAGCATAGATATACATGTACACAAACACATATTTTTGCATAGACACACACACAGACATGCACATACATGCAAGCACATACACATGCATTTGCACGAACACTTGTACACACACAAGCACATGCACACACCACATACAAAAACTCATAGATACGTACACTTATGTACACACAAACACATAGACAAGAACCCAAATGTAGATGCATGCAATTGCATACATTAACACACACACATGCACACTTATGCACAGACAAATTGAGGCATACACACTGCTCATGCACAAGCATGCACTTGCTAGCACACCCACACACACAAACACACTTAAGCACATGTACACTCTCACAAGCACACAAAAATACATACACATGCACATCCACATGCATACATGCATAAATGAACAAACACAAATTGTTTTATGAATACACACATATAGAAACACATGTGCACACATGCACATACATAAACTTACATAAAGATACATGCACAAACACACATGCATACACATATACACAAAAATATGCACATGAACATGCATATGCACATGCACACACATATGTATATGAACACACATACTCATACCCACACACAAGAACACATGCACACACATTAGCACACAAAGCATAAGCACACAGGAACACATGCAAACACACACGAGCATTAACACACAAGCAAGTACACGCACATGCATACCCACACACACACCCACACATGCATGTACTTGTCAATGTAGCATATACATGTGCACAAACACGTGGGTACACACACAAAAACGTATAGACACAAGCACACAAATGTAAGAATACATGAAAACATGCAAACACACAAAAACATTAGCACATATGTATGCACACACACACACAATGCATATGCACATGTAGTGCACACACGAATATGTGTATGTGCACACCCACATACTCACATGAGCACACACACAAACTCACGTGCACATGCACACACATATACACCCACATGCATGCAAGCACACATGCACATAAGAATGCATACATTGCATAAACATGCATGAAGACCTCTATGCATATGCATATGCATATACACATACACATAAATAGACAAATGAAAACCTGCATACACACGCACACATGTGCACATGAACACATATGTATCTACATACATGCCAACACTCAACCCACACCATTGCACATGTGTACTGCATAAACATGCACGCACACGCACATGAACATGTACGAACACACATACACATGTACACAAGTTTGCACACACTTACACACACACACAAACATACATAGACACACACACATGTATGCACATACATGCATAGATGCACACACAAGCATGTAACCACTCACACACATGAAATTATGCACACATGCACATGTAACACACACGTACATGATCACACCCACTAGTGTATTTACACATACACACACACAAATGTACACAAAAAAACACACATACTCTCACAAGCATGAATTCACACACATGCACATGAATGGATACTCACATGGACACATGCACAATCACAAAAACACACACACATGCACGTACATATATATATACACACATGCATGCAGACACACACATGGAAATTAACACATGCACAAATGCATAGACTCATCCACACACAGAAATGTGTGAATGGACACACAAACATAAGAATGGACACACACACACACATGTGCATATACACACACACACATAAATGTGAAAATGCACACACACATGCACATGCATGCTTACATGCACACACATCCATATACATGGATGCACACACATAGGCACACACACTTCGATACAAACACACACACACATGCACATAGGCACATATGCACACACACACACATACAAGCAAACACAAACATGCATGCACACACACACACACACATGCACAAACATAGACTCAGACATGCATGCATAGATACATGCAAATGCACTCACATAGGTACACACACATACACACACATAAGCTCACACATATGCACACACACACACAACCATGCACATGCTCATGATCATGCATGGACACACACACATACACACACTCATGTAGACATGCACATAAACTTACACATGCACTCACGCACATACACAATCAATAACATGCACACATACACATGTATGCACACACAAATACACACACATGCATACAAGCACTTGCACAAATGCACGTGCATGCACGTATGCATTTGCATGCACATATGTATTCACACTGGTGCATGCATGAACTTATGCACAAACATACACACGCACCCACACACACTGACACATGCACACATGCACATAAACAAATATGCAAATGTGCATATACTTGTACACACATATGTACAGGCATACAAACTCACAAACACATCCTACATGCACACACACACACATACACCTCTACATAAACACATACAAACAAACATGCATTTGCACACATGCATGCACACACACATAGACATACACATGTATCCACACTTATGTGCACATGACCATATATGCAGCTTGGACGAACATACACATACACATGCATGCACATCCATAAGCACACATAGGAACACACATGCTCAAACACAAATACACATGCATAAACACATCCACACACACCCTCACACAAAAACACATGCACATATATATATAAACACACACACATGCACACACAAAGGCACACAAATGTAAGCCCTTGCACACACACATAGAGCATGCACACATACACCCACATACACATACACACAACCATAGATGCTTACATAGACATTCACACATACACACATGCATGTGCACATAGACATGGATAGACATAAGCATGCACACATGCATAAACCTACACACACACATGCGCACGTACACACATGCACACACAAATGCAAAAAGACACAAATGTATATACTCACCACAATAACATAGAAAAACAAACATTCACACACACACATACACATGTTGATGAGCAAACAAATACACATGCATACACACACACTTGAGCACAAGAAGATGCATAAACATATGCACAAACATGTACACACGATCACACACATGCACATACACATGCACAAGCACAAATGCACATGTACTTGTGCATGCACACACACATGTGTATGCACTCACATGCACATATATGCATGCAAACACACACATGTGCACACACAAAAACATGCCCATACACATACTCCCTACACAAACGTGCACACACACACAAACTCATGCATATACATTTGAACACAAAAGATGACACACACACAAGTGCATAGCTACACACCCACACACACATGTGACCACACTCATGCACACATACAAGAATGACCACACACGTGCAAAGATACACATTTAAACACTCTTGGACATACACAAGTACAAACAAGCATGGATGCACACTATCACACATGCACATATGTGTGCACAAACATGCCCATGATCTCATGCACTCACGTAGGCACATGCAGGTACAAATGCATACACAAATAAACATTAACATACAACACACACACACACCCAAGAACATGCACACATGCATACACATATACACACATGCACAAAGTGTACACACACGCACACTAATGCACACGTGCACAAATACACACAAAGACAAATAGACATACGCACACATGTAGATGCACACAAGAACATGCTCACATGCACACACAAACACACATGCACACATGTAATTGCACATACTCGAACACACACACATATATATATATATATATATATATATATATATATATATATATATATATGAACACACATACACATGCACATGTAGACACACATGCACACACACCCATACAACTTTTACCAATGAACACATGAATGGACATACACATACACACAAGCATACACACAAACACAAACACAAACACAACCACACATGCACAAACACAAATGCCCATATGCAAACAAGCACACATGCACATGCTCACATACAAATGCACATGAACAAGCAGGCATATATGCATATGCTCTCACACGCACAAACATGCATATATGCACACGCATGCTCATGCAAACACTCATAAATATACACACATGCATACACACTCAGACACACACACTTCCTTGCACTCATGCCCACATGCATGCACACAAACATAAACACATACACATGCACGTGCACTCACTCACACACTTTCACATGCACACACAAAAACAAGTGCAAGCCCAAGAATACAAATGTAAACACACACTCATACAAATATAGACACATGCACACATGTACGCATACAAACTTTTGCGCACATAAAGACACAAAAATACGAACAATAACATATGCATGCATGCAAGCATATGGACATACACTAATATACACAATGACACACATGCATAAACTCATGCACACATGCAAACACACAGAAATACGAACAATAACATATGCATACATGCAAGCATATGGACATACACTAATATACACAATGACACACATGCATAAACTCATGCACACATGCAAACACACATACGCATGCACATTCATGCAAACAAACACATATGTGCACCTACACACACACACTAACAACCACATACACACACAAACACACATGCATGAACACACACACATGGATAGTCTACATACATGCACAATCACACAAACATGCACACATATGCACTCACGCACACACACACATACTGACATGCTTGCATGTATGCACACACACACACATTCACCCACTTCCTCTCTTATGCACATGCATGCACATGCACACACACACTCTCTCTCACACACACACACACACACACACGTAGACTTGTATGCGCACATGCACATGCACGTAATAACACAAACACACACACATGTATCGATATGCATGCAAAAAATAACACACACGAATACACACATATGTGCACCTACATGCATAAATAAATACACATAGAGAGGAACACACATGCATATGCACTAACAAATACATGCATACACACACAACAACACATGTAAACATGCTAACACACAAACACAAATACACACATGTGTTTGTGCACACACACACCTGTAGACATGCATGCACAGTATACAAACTTTCCTGCACACATACATGTGCACACAAAGGTGCACGCATTCATACACACACATGCACACAAACACAATTACACAAATATAAACATATAAGCACATGCACATGCACACTGACAACACATCGACACACACATACACATAGTACAAAGCATGCACATACACTTAGACGAATGTAGCACTTGGTTGTGCATCCATGCACACAAACAAGTACCCACATACACACCCAAAACTACACTCATGCACGCATACATGCACTCACACAAACATAAAAAATACTCACTCACAAACAAGAAAATGGATAGACATGCATAAATGCACATGCACAAGAAAAATCACTCACACCCACACACACTTGCAAGCACCTAGATACAAAAATTGTAGGCACAAAAAAATGCACACACTCAAACACACATGTACACATATGCACAAAAATACAGGCACTTACTCATAAGCACACACATGCACTTATGCATGCATGCAAACACAAGCACATATGCACCCATGTTTGCATATGCACATGCACAAACATGCTAACACATGCCAACACATAGGTACACAAACACACACATGCCCAGCACATGCATACATACACACACACCCACACAATTGTATACACATGCAATCGCATGCATAGACACACACATGCACAGAAACACATACATGATATGTACACACATACCCACACCCATATGCTTGCATACACATGCACAAACATATGTTAACCCACACACATGCACACTCACACAGAAACACACACATGCACAAGCAAACATATATACACAAACACCAGTATACATGCACGTGCATGCCCGCACACATATCCATGTACACCCACCTACCCACACACACACATACACACAAGTATGCACATAAATACACACACTAAAGCACACATATGCATATGCACATACATGCTCATATGTGCACACACACAAGCACACATGAATGCACACACATGCATACATAGATGCCATGCACATGCACCCACAAGCATCCATGCAATCACACACTCACATGCAATTACACACACATATGCAAACATGCTGATGTACACACATGTGTGCACAAGCTGACGTGCATGCACACACATACTCAAACACACACGCTAGTGCACTTGTTCACACACATACACACATGCACACCCACATCAACCGCACAAACATGCTCACGCTCATACGTAGAAAGACAGACATGCTCACACTATCACACACACACATGTGAATGATGACACAAACACATGCACATGAATGCACAGACACATGCATGCACACTCATTCACACAAACATAGACACAAATGCAAATCCCTTTGCACCTACACACACACGTTCAACTTCTCACATGCACATGTGTACCCCTGCACTTGCATTGACACATGAACACACATGTACTTACACACACTCAAATGCACATATGCACACAAACACACACACGCATGTGCATGCACACACAAACACAAACACACACACACACACACACACTTGTGTACTCATACACATGCATATGCACATGCAACACACACTCACATGCACACATATAAGCACACGTGCAAGAAGACACACATGTACACACACGCACACTCACATGCACATACACAAACACATGAATAAGCTTGCACACATCCACACACACACATGCATACATGCATATAAACATAGACCTATGCAATCATACACACTTATGTAGTAAAGTGTAAGCTCACATGCTTACATGCACAGACATGCACACTCACACACACCCACACACAAACATGCACTCACTCTCTCACATACATACACATAGACCGATGCACATGCAAGCACACAGACATGCATACAGACTTAAACACACAGCTACACACATACACATGCACACACTCATGAACAGACACACACACACCCATAGACATGCACACACACACACCCCCCTATAGACATGCATTCACACAACAACATACACAACATGAATAATGCACACAAGAATGCACACATACACAAGAACAACACATAGGCACACATGCTTGCACACATACACACATACACGCACATGCACACAAGCACACATACATTCACAAAAACACACACATGTGCACACATATACACATACCCCCACATTAACACATGCACGAACATACATAATCATGAACATGCAGCAAACACATGCACACACACATGCATAAGTACACACCCATCAATGCACTCATATAAGCACATATATGCACACACACACACACATAGACACTACATGTACACAAAATTACACTTGCAAATACACACATGTACACATGTTATGCACATGCTTAATCAAGTGTACACATGCACATGTATAATCATAGATATACACACACATAAGTATGCATATACACACATGTATGCACTAGGACACATGCACATGAACACACATGTGGACACACATATGCACATGCACACACTCACATATACCCACAAGTTTGCACATGCACACACAAGCATGCACAAATAAATGTATAGTCACATGAACACAAGAGCGTATGCATGCATGTGCACATATAACTAGATAGACATGCCCAATGTACATGCACAAGGATGCACATCCCCACACACCCATGAAGCACACACACACATATGCATATATAAACACACACATGCATACAAACGCACACATGCATGCAAACAAGAACAAAAACATGCACACACATGTTTGCACCAACACACAAACATGCACATGCACATATTCATGCACCTACACTAACAAACAAACATAGATGTGCATGAACAAGAAACCACTTGCACACAAAGAGAAATGCACACATGTATACACACACATGCATACACAAGAACACACACGTAATCACACATGCACACACAAACTATTGTACAAGCATGAACACACATAAACAGACACTCACACGCATATGCAAACACTCAAACACATGCACACAAAGGCTCGCGCACGCGCATACACACGCATAGGTTCATACACACATGTACATGCGTATCTAGAGAATCAAAAATTCATAAACACACATATATACACGTATACACCTACATGCACCTACATATATTGACCACATGCAAGCACATACACACATGCACATGCACTAACACACTCAAATAGACATGCACACATGAATGTACACATATATGCTCATACATACACACACACACACCTATGCATGCACACACAAACATACACACACACCCACACAAATGCATGCCCATAGACACACACACACACATATTAACATACAACATGCACACATGAGCACATAGATACTGACATGCACATAGTCACACACATGTATCTAAACACATGCATACAAACACATGTGCATGCACACATAGGCATATACAAACACATATACAAATGCACATAGATGCACACCTACACATACAGACATAAGCACACGTAGACACACACAAGCACACATGTACATACATGTATACATGCACACATGCACAAACATGCTCATGCACACACACGTGCACACATGTGCATACATGCACCAAAATGCACACGCTCAAATACATACACCCATTGCTAAAAATAAAAGAAACATAAATATGCACACACACACACACAACCATGCATACACATGCACACAAACAAGCACATTCACACATAGGTACATGCATACACATGCACACATACAAACACACATACACACACACACACACTCATATGCATGCACATGAACACACACATGCATGCACACATGTCTACAGTGATAGACATGCAAGCACTAATAAACACATATGCTTATGCACACACACACATGCACACTTGAGTACAAATGGACACAAACACTCATACATGCACAAATCATATGAACTCACTCATACAAACACGCATGCACACACGTAACTACACACACACATGCATACGCACACACATGTGTACCCATGCATGCAAACTTGCATATGTACTCATGTGCATTGGCATTTGAACACACACTTAAAGCATAAGCACATATGCACACACAAACACACATGCATGCACATACACACACAAGCATACCCACACACACATGTAATCGCATACACACACCCACCCACATACATGCATGCACACATGCTTGACACACCCATATAAGTGCATGCTTGCACACATATACAAATACATAATCACACACATGAATGCATAATCACACATACATGCATATGCACAAAAATGTACTCACACACAAACAGATACTAAGCAGCATACACACACTTGTCCAAAATGAAAATGCACTTACACACACATGCACACATAAAAATGCACATACACTCACACACATACACATCCAGATGCACACACACATAAGAAACACATGCACACACATGCTTACACACATACACACATGCACATAAACTTGCATGGACATTCACACACATGCATGCACACAAACACATGCACAAACACATGCATAAAAAACATAAACTATGCACATACATGTGCACACACGCACACACACACACACACAAAAACCCACATTCAAAAAGTCAAATGCACATGCACACATATATTTATGCACATATGCAAGCACACATAAATGCACACCCTAAAATATGGGCATGAACTAGCACACACACACATATAGAATGCACACACAAATGTACCTACAAACATGTAGATATGCACACACACACACACACACACATAAGTACACACAGATGTAGACACACATAAATAATCAAACACATGCACTTGCACACAAGCACACATGCGCACACACACATGAACAAACACATACGTGCACCTACACATACTCATCTACTTGTGTGCAAACATGCATATGCATACATTTTACACAAAGTCATGTGCACACATAGGTACACACACATAAACACCCATTGACACCCAAACCAACAACCACACAAACACACACATTTTATGGGGGTGTTAACATGCACACACACACACACAAAATCACATGCATACAAGCACCCCCCACACACACATGCACATGCACAGAAACATAAACCCACATGCACAAGCATAAATTTACTCACACACATAGACACACACTTAGAGGAACATAAAAACATACACATGCACACATAAGAAAACATAAACACAAGCACACATGCACACAAGCAAACGCACATGCATGCACAAACATCCAGGAGCACACATGCATGTGTGCATGCAAATCACACATATGCATGCATTGCACACGCAAACACAGATGCACATGTGCTCACACACACATATAGACATGCAAAAACACAAATGCACATGCATACACACACACACACAAACTCGCATGCCTGCATATGCACACACTTGCATAGACACACAACCATAGACATGCATATACACACACATGCACACATGCCCACATACTCACATGCGCACACCCAAATACACACATGGACATGCACACACAAATATACATGCACACATACACACACGTGTACATGCCCACTTATGTATTCACATAGAATCAAATGCACGTTAGGACGCATGCCCACACACTCCTAATAACAAACATGCACACATGTACACACGCTGAAAAGCACCCAAAGTTACACATGTATACACCACACATATATACGAACACACAAACACACTCACAAAATCACACACACACATAGATGCTCACACAAACATTCACACAAACATGTGCATGTAGGAGCACACATACATATACATGTGCATGCCCAAACTTGCCTACACATGCACATACTCATGGATTCACACACACACTCATGCACACATAGGCACATGCAAGTAAACAAAAAGATGCACATATTTATGCACACATAGACATGCACACACATGTAGACACATATGTACATTCACACACAAGCACATGGACAAATGCACACACACACATGCACACACACACACACACACATATGCTTGTGTGCACATTCACACACCCACAATAATGAACACACACACATGCACATGCATACACAACACATGCATACTTGTGTGCATGAGCACATGCATGCACTTATGTGGGTGTACACCAACATGCATAAACACATTCATAAACACATGCCACTACATACACACATGCACACATAGATGCAAATCCATACATACACACATATACACATGCACGCACACCTATACATTTTTATACTCACACTGACATACACACACACTTACACATACAAACATGGCAAGCACAAATATACTCACACATGCACATAAAGAGAAATGCAATCATGCACCAACACACACATGCATACACAAACATAAGCACACATGCACACAAATAGACACATACGCATGCATGCAAACTCATGTGTGCACACACACACATGCACATCACACACAAACATGTATACACATGTACAAATAGACATGCACATGAACACACATATGCATTTGTACACATACATGCACACATTCACAATTCAACACATACCCACACCCACACATAACCACTCACTCACGCATGCACACATGCACAATGAACACATACACAACATACAAACACACAAGCACCCACACATAGGCACACACAAACACATATACTCACCTACACACATATGCACACTCACAAACAAGAACACACATGCAAACAAATAAATGCACACGGACACACCCATACATACATAGACACACATAAAGCACATGCACACTTACATGACTTAGACAAATAAGAACCAATTCTCATGTGCACACATGCTTGTACACACATAATCACACATGCACTTACACACACACATGCAAAAAAAATACACATATGCATGCACAAGAAAATAAGCATAATTGTGCAAGCATGCTAATAAATGCAAGTACATGCATGCAAGCAAACATGCACACACACAGACATGCAAAAACACATAGATACACACTTACACATGCACACCCAAACACACATGCTTGCACACACACACACACACACAAGCACAACCATACACACAAGCTTGCACACACACACACACACACTCATACACATGCACACACACCTACACAAAGACATATAAGCATGCATGCTTGTACACTCACACAACATGTGCACAAGCATGCACCTATACATTCATATGCATAAGAACACATTTGCACAACATAAGTGCACACATACACATATGCATACAAACATGTACACACACATGCAAACACACACATGTACATGCATGCATAAGCACAAGCATATACATGCACATGCACATTTATATTTACATGCACATGTATAGTCTCATAGACATGCACACACATAGGAAGATACAAATGCACAAAAATGAACACACACACACACATGAACACCCAAACATGCATACACGTGCACATATGCTGACACACACACACATACGTAGAGAGACACACATTTAAGTGCACATTCACACATGTAGACAAACACACATGCACACACGTAGCATAGACACATAGAAATATACTCATATATGCACACACAAACACACGCATATATACTCACATGCCTATAGATTCATGCACACACATGCACATGCACACAAGCATGCATACATGCATGCCCATACACACAAAAGAACACATGCTTATATGCAAGCACATATGCAACACACAACACACATGCACATACATATGCATGCATAAACATGCACACAACACACATGCACACCCCCACACACACGTGTACACACATGCATGATATGCACATGCACACATTTATAGAAAAATAATATGTATACACACATAAATGCATAGACTAGCATTCACTCACACACTCACAAACATGCATAAACAAGTGCATATGGCATGCAACACATGCATGCGCACAAACACACATGTAGGCACACATTCACATTCACACACACTCACACACACAAAAATGCACAAAACACACACATAGACAAAAACATGCATGCATGTATATACACACACACAAACACTTACACGTGCATATATTCTCACACACATTGCACACAAAACACAAACATAAAAACATACACACACACCACACACACAAACACATACACATGCAACATGCATGCATACATGTGCAAAAGCACATGAACATATGCACGTACAAATGCATACATGCACACACATACATAGACAAACACACATTCACACACACCTGCATGCACACACACATATGCACACTCACATACAAACACAAGCATGCATATGCACACACACACATGTACAAGAACATGCTCACAAACCCATACATGCCTACAAAAACATATACATATACACCCACAACATGCACACATAGATGCACGCACATACATAGACTAGCATGCACACATACACTTATGCAGTTAAATGCATACTTCACCTTCACATACACACGCACATAACACACATGCACACAAGTGCACAGTTAAGAGCACTCATGCAAGAACAAACACACACACACATAAAAAGCATGCGCACGGATGTACACACACACACATAAAAAGCATGCGCACGGATGTACACACACACATGCCTACACACATGGAGATGCATACACACACATATACTAAATAGACATACACACAAACTCACATATGCATACATACAGACGCACATGTACATCTATGCATATATACACACACACACACACATGTGAAGACATGCATATGCACACATGCACATGAACACACATGCACATGTGTACACACTACATACACACATGTGTTTGCATACACTAGCACACACACCCACATAGTTGAATACACACATGCACCAATGCACTCACTTACACACACATGTGCATGCCTATAGTCACACACACATGCATGCACGGATGCTAACACATAAAAACACAAACATAGACCCCCTACACACAAACACACACACATGCATTCATGCATACACATACACACATAAACCTATATACACATGTACACACACTCACATTCTTAAGCATGCACGTAATGCACAGACATTGCACCCCCACCTTACACACATATACGTATGCACGCACACACTTGTATCAACACACAAGCACACATGCAAAAACACATGAGCATACATACAAATGCACATGCACAAACATGTAGGCTAACACCCTCATGCACTAATACACCCACACCCACACATATGTACACACATATGCTTAGCACAAACACATGCACACTCATATGAGTGCATACGCACACACATGTAGAAACATGTTCACATACACACATGCACATGCACATGCACACACAAAAACACACACATACACACAAATGTTTGTGTGGACAAACACACGAACACATGAATACAAGCAGATGTGCATGTACTCCCAAACACCTATGAGCACAAACACACATACATGCACACACACCCGCACACATGTGTGCATACACACACATATACACACACATGCACTCACATATACACATGTACAAAAAATCGCACAAGTACATGCATGCACATGCATAGACATTTGGATGGAAAACTTTGCACAGGCATACACACACACTTACATGTAAACATGCATTGACATAAACACATGAACACACGTAAATGACCATGCAATCAAAAGTGCACACACACACACATGCACACACTTCTGCACACATACAAACACAAACCCAAACATACACTTGCATGCATGTATGCACACTCACACTCCTACACTAACAAACATGCATACACACACACATGTACATGCTTGTAAACAAAAACACATATACACACTTGCGCAAACACTCATGCACACACGTGTACCCATGAACACCCATGCAAATAAACACAGCACATGCACACACATGCACTTGCACAAACATGAACATGCACTCATACAAAGGCACACATGCACATGTAAAGGAACACACAAAAGAAAATGTATGGGATACTACATGTGCACGCATCCATGTGCACACATGGACAAGCACATACACACATAGACAGGCACGTACACACAATCACACTAATACACAAACACACTTGCATAAGCACAAATTTATGCTTGCACATGCACTTTCACACACATACAAAAACATTCAACACACACATGTGAACACATTCTATCACATACACTCTCACCCATTGGCATGCCAACACATATATATGCACACACAGGCACTATACACATATAAATGCACTCACACATGCACACACACACATGCATGCACATCTATGCACACATACACACCTATGCACATGCACCCACACACAATCATGCCTATGCACATAAACACACACATTCACACACACATAAACATAAAACCACACATGCACACATATACACATGCCCATACACACACATTCACACAAACACATATACACACATGTATGCATCTACATGCACATGCATGTAGGCATACACACAAGCACACACACATAAATGCATATAAAGAACACACACAAAATACATACACACACAAATGCATGCATGCATGCACATGCACACACACACGTACATATGGACACAAACACATAAGAATGCACATATGCCAAGAAGCACATTCACATTCAAAAACTCTTGCACACACATGCACAAGTACCTAAACTCACACACGTGCATGCACACATATAAGCGTACCCACATATACACATTCACACATACAAGCATACCCATGTACACATATGGACACATATATGCACACACACGAATTAGCACATGCATGCATATGTACACACTCACATGCACAGACACCCACACATACACATTCATGTAATCATATATGCATTCATGCATAGACATAGTTACACACATAAACTCACACACATGCACATTTAGACAAAGACACACACAAATACAAACATGCATACTAATATGTACACACACCACACACACTCATGCAAGTAAACATGCACACATACCTATGTGCACACAAATGCACAAACGCAAATGTGCAAAAAAACACACACACGCATGCATTTATAGTTATGCACAAACATACTAACACACATGTATGCACTTGCACACAAACACATGCACACACACACACATGCAAAAAGATACACATACATGCCTAAGTACAACTACATGCATGCACACACACACACATATAGATACTCATGTTCACACAAACTTGCTCATTCATATGCATGCACACACACACACATAGATGTGTAGTGCACACACACACATATACTCACACAAACATGCACACATATGTGCACACACATGCATAAGCACACCTACATGTATGCATAAACACATGTGCACACACATACATACACACATGTACAATCACATGCATGAACACACACATGCATAGACAAACACACATGCATCGACACACACACTATGCTCACATGGAGACACAAATGCATATGCACATACATGTACTTACACACCACAGACACCGATACACCAACACACACCACACACACATCTACACACATAGATACTCACATACACACCCTCAGATGCACACTAACACACATATACACATGACTGTACATGGACACACATGAACACACACACACACACATGCATATACACATGCATGCATATATGCACATGCATGGAGATGCACACACACATGCACCAATACATACACATGCATAAAGGAATACCCATGCACATGCACATGAACACACATGCAGACACACACACAAGAACACATGATCAGAAGTACACAAACACACATGCATGTGCACACATATGCACTCAAATAAACACACATGCACATAACCACACACTTGCATACACACATGCACACATCACACCTAAACATGCACACAAACACACACACACACACGTGCATGGGGACACACACACTCACACTCATTTGCACACTCACACTCATTTGCACACACACAAATGCTCATAGACACACACACCCACACATACACATGAGCACACACAAACTATGCACACATGCATGCACCCATGCATGCTCATATGCACACACACACAAACACAATCTATCATGAATACATAACCACACACATGCAAACACATGCAAACACACATACACATTCACACACACATATACACTTACACACATAAAACATAAACATATGCACACATAGATAGACATGCACATGTACACACATCCACACACAAATGCACACTAACACATATAGACATGCACCCACATCCACTGATATACATGTGCACAAAAAGTAAACAAACACACACATAGATGCACACAAGCATGGACACAGATGCACACTCTCACACGCACACTAATGCAAGTGGACACACATGTGCACTGGCATGTACACACACATACACGTGCACCCCTGCACTGATAAACATGCATAGATATGCACAAGTACAAGCAAACACACTC
>JAIUJO010002338.1:0-25000 GCA_023846275.1 Vanilla planifolia
AAAGAAGAAGAAGAGGAGGAGGAGGAGGTAGAAGAAGAACCAGAAGAAGAAAAGTTGAAAAAGAACAATAAGGAAGAGAAGAGGAAGAAGATGATTAAAGAGAAGGAGAAGAAGAAGAAGAAGAATAAGAAGAATAAAAAAAAGAAGCAAGAGAAGAGGAAGAAGAAGAAGAAGAAGAAGAAGTGGAAGTGGAAGAAGAAGAAGAAGAAGAAGATGAAGAAGAAAAAGAAAAAAAAAAGAAGACAAACAAAAGGAAGAAGAATAAGATCAAGAAGAAGATGAGTAAGAAAAGAAAAAACATGAAGAGGAAGAGGTAGAAGTTGGAGAAAACTAAGAAGTTAAAGAAGAAGAAGAAGAAGGAAGAAGAAGAAGAAGAAGAAGAAGAAAAAGAAGAAGAAGAAAAAGAAGTAGAAGAAGAAGAACTAGAAGAATAAGACTATCAAGAAGAAGGAGAAGAAGAAGAAGTAGTAGTAGTAGAAGAAGAAGATGATGATGATGAAGAAGAAGAGGAAGAAATAAAAGGAGAAGAAGGAGAAGAAGTGGAAGAAGTAGGAAGAAGAAGAAGTAAAAGAAGAAGAAAAAAGAAGAAAAAGAAGAAGTAGAAGAAGGAGAAGAAAAAGTAAAAAGAAGAAGAAGAAGAAGGAGAAGAAGAAGAAAAGGAGAAGGAAGAAGAAGACGACAAAACCGAAGAAAAAGAAAGAAAAAATGAGGGAAAAAGAAGAAGATGAAGAAGAAAAAGAAAGAAGAAGTCGAAGAAGAAGAAGAAGAAGAAAAAGAAGTAGTAGTAGTAGTAGAAGAAGAAGAAGAAGAAGAAGAAGATAGTGAAGAATAAAAAGAAGCAGAAGAAGTAGATGAAGAAGAGAAAGAAGAAGGAGGAGGAGGAGGAGAAGAAGAAGAAGAAGATGATGAAGAAGAAGAAGTAGAGGACGAAGGAGAAGAGGGAGAAGAAGAAGAAGAAGACAAAAAATAATAACAAGAAGAAGAAGATAAGGTTTTTAAAAAGGAGAAGACAAACAAGAAGAAGAAGAAGAGGAAGAAGAAGAAAAAGAAGAAAGAAGAAGAAGAAGAAGGAAAAAGAATAAGAAGAAGAAGAAGAAGAAGAAAAAGAAGAAAAACAAGGGGAAATAAGAAGGAGAATAAGAAGTAGAAGAAGAAGAAGAAGAAGAAGAAGTAAGAGAGAAAGGAGAAGAAGAAGTGAAAAAAAGAAGAAGTAGAAAAAAGAAGAAGTAGAAGAAGGAAAAAGAGAAGTAGAAGATGAAGATGAAAAAGAACAATAAACTGAAGAAGATGAAGAACAAGAAGACGAAGAAGAAGGAAAACGAATAAGTAATAGAACAAGAAGAACAGGATGAAGAAGAAGACAAAGGTAAGAAGAAGAAGAAGAAGAAGATGAAAAAAAAGAAGAAAAAGAAGGAGAAGAAGGAAAAGAAGATGAAGAAGAAAAAGAAGAAGAAAAAAATCGAAGAAGTAAAAGAACATTGAAAAGAATAAGAAAATAAAGTTGAAGAAGGAAGACGACGACAAAAAAGAAGTTGAAGAGAGACAAGAAGAAGACTAAGAAGAAGAGGAAAAAAGAACACAAAGAAGAAGAAGGAGAAGAAGTAGAAGTAGAAGACGAAGAAGAGGTAGAAGTGGAAGAAGAAGAAGGAGGAAAATGAAGACGAAGAAGAAGAGAAGAAGAAGAGAAGAAGAAGAAGCAGAAGAAGAAGAAGAAGAAAGAAGAAATAAAACAATAATAAGAATAATAATAATGATAATAATAAGGACTTGAAGATTAAGAAATGGAAGAAGAAGAATAAGAAGAAAGAGAAGATGAAGAAGAAGATGAAGACAAAGAAGAAAGAGGAAAAAGAGGAAGAAGAAGAAGAAGAAGAAGATAAAGAAGACAAAGAAGAAGAAAAAGATGAACAAGAAGAAGAAGAAGAAGAAGACAACGAAGAAAAAGAAGAAGAAAAAGAAGAAGAACAAGAAGAAGGAGAAGAAGAAGAAGGCGAAGAAGAAGAAGAAGAAGAGGAAGAGGAAGAAGAAGATTAATAAGAAGAAGAAGAAGATGAAGTTGAAAAAGAAGTTGAAGAGAGACAAGAAGAAACGAAGAATTAGAAGATTAAGGAAAATGGAGAAGATGAATTAGAAGAGAGAGAAGATGAAGAAGAAGAAGAAGAAGACAGAGAAGAAAGGGGAAAAGGAGGAAGAAGAAGAAGAAGAAGAAGATAAAGAAGGCAAAGAAGAAGAAGAAAAAGAGGGAAAACGAAGAAGAAGAGGAAGAAGAAAAGGAGAAGAAGATGTAGAAGAAGAAGAACAACAAAAATAAGAAGATGAAAAATAAAAAGATGTAGGAGAACAAGAAAAAGAAGAAGAAGAAGGAGAGAAGAAAAGAAGAAGGAGAAGTAGATGAAGAAGAAGAAGAAGAGAAGAAGTGGCAGAAGAAGAGCAAGAAAATGAAGAAGAAGAGGGCAATGAAGAAGTAGATGACTAAGTGAAAGACAATGAAGAAGAAAAAGAGGAAGCAGAGGGGAGAAAAAATAGAAGAAGAAATTAACAGAAGAAGAAGAAGAAGAAGATAAAGCTAAAGAAGAAGAAGAAGAAGAAAAAAAGAAGAAGAGGAGGAGGAAGAAGAAGAAATAAAAAGTAGAGAAGAAAAAAAGAAGAAGAGGAGGAGGAAGAAAGAAGAAACAAAAGTAGACGAAGAAGGAGAATAAGAGGAGGAAGAAGAAGAAGAAGAAGAAAAATAAGAAGAAGAAGAAGAAGAAGGAAGAAGAAGAAGAAGAAAATGAAGAAGAAGAAGAACAAGAAGAAGAAGAAGAAAAAATATAAAAGAAGGAAAAGTTGATGAAGGAGAGGAAAAGAAGGAAAAGTTGATGAAGGAGAAAAAGAAGAAGAAAAAGAAAAGAAGAAGAAGAAGAGGAAGCAGCAGAAGAAGAAGAAGATGATGATGATTAAGAAGGTGAAGAAGACGAAGAAGAAGAATATGAAGAAGAGGAAGAAGAAGGCATCGAAGAAGAAGAAGAAGTAGATGAAAAGAAGAAGAACAAGCCGAAGAAAAAGAAGAAGAAGAAGAAGTGGATAACGATGAAGATGAAGAAGAAGAATATGAAGTAGAAAAGGAAGAAGAAGATGAAAAAGAAGAAGAAGAGGAGGAAGAAGAAGAAGAAGAAGCAGGAGAACAAAAAGAAGACGAATAAGAAGGAATAGAAGAAGTTGGGGAAGAAGAAGAAGAAGAAGAAGAAGTAGAAGAAAATTAAGAAGAAGAATAAGAATAAGAAGAAGAAAAATAAGAAGAATACTATGAGGATGAAGAAGAAGAACAAGAAGAAGATGAAGAAGATGTTGAAGATAAAGAAGAAGAAGAAGAAGAAGAAGTAGTAGAAGAAGAAGATGGCGAAGAAGAAGGAAAAGAAGAAGAAGATGATGAAGAAGAAGAAGAAGAAAAAGAAGAAGAAGAAGACAAAGAAGAAGAAGAAGAAGAAGAAGAAGAAGAAGAAGAAGATGTTGATGATGATGGTGATGATGAAGAAATAAAAGAAGAAGAAGATGAAGCAGATGGAGAAGAAGAAGAACTAGAAGAAGAAGAAGAAGAGGAGAAGGAAGAAGAATAATAAAAAGAAGAGAATGAAGAAAAACCACAATAAGAACAAGAAGAGGAAGAAGAAGAAGAAAAGCTAAAAAAGAAGTAGAAGAAGAAAAAAAGCTAGAAGAAAAAAATAAGAAGTAGAATTAGAAAAAGAAGAAGAAGAAGAAGAAGAAGAAGATGATGATGATGAAAAAGAAAAGAAGAAAAAGAAGAAAAAGAAGACAACAAAAAGAAGAAGAAAATGAAGAAGAAGATGCCTAAGAAAAAGAAGAAGAAGAAGAAAAGAAGAAGAAGAAGAAAAAGAACAATATTAAGATGAAGAAGAAGAAGAAGAAGAAAATAGGAAGACAAAGACAAAGAAGAAGAAGAAGAACAAGAAGAAGAAGAAGAAGATAAAGAAGAAGAAGAAGAAGAAGAAGAAGGATGAGGAGAAGAAGAAGAAGAGGAAGAACGAGAAGGAATAAAAAGAGAAGAGGAAGTTGAGGGAGAGGAGGAAGAAGAAGAAAAGAAGAAGAAGAAGAATGCAAAGAAGAAGAAGAGAAGATGAAGAAGATGAAGACGAGGAAGAAGAAGAAGATGAAGATGAAGAAGAAGACGAGAAGGAAGAAGAAGAAGAAGAAGAAGAAGAAGAAGAAAATAAAGAAGAAGAAGTGGAGGAAGAAGAAAAAGAAGAAGATGAAGAAGGAGAAGAAGAAGAAGTAGAAGAAGAAGAAGAAGAAGAAGGTGAAGAAGAAGAAGTAGATGGAAAAAAGATGACCACGACGAAGAAGAAGAAGAACAACAAGACGATGGTGCAGAGGAATATGATGTAGACGAATAAGAGGAAGAAGAAGAAGAAGAATAAGAGGAACAAATAGAAAAAGTAGAAGCAAAAGAAGAAGAACAAGAAGATGATAAAGAGGAAGAAGAGGAGGAAGATGAAGAAGAATATGATGATGAAGAAGAAGAAGAAAAAGAAGAAAACAAAGAAGAAGAAGAAGAAGAAGAGGAGGAGGAGGAAGAACAAGAAGAAAATATACAAGCAGAAGAAGAAGAACAAGAAGAAGAAGAACAAGAAGAAGAAGAAAAGGAAGAGGGAGAAGAAAAATAAATGAATAAGAAGATGAAGGCGAAGTAGAAGAGGAAAAATAAGAAGAAGAAGAAGAAGAAGACAACATAGAAGAAGAAGACGAAGAAATAATAAGAAAATGAAGAAGGTGATGAAGAAGAAGACGAAGAAGAGGAAAATGAAGAAGAGAAAAGAGAGGAAGACGAAGTAGAAGAAGAAGAATAATAATAAAAAGAAGAATAATAACAACAATAATAAGACAAAGGAGTAGAAGAAGAAGAAGGAGAAGAATAAGAAGAAGAAGAAGAAGAAGAAGAAGAAGAACAAGAGGAAGAAAAGAGAAAGAAGAAGAAGAAAAAAAAGAGAAAGAAGAAGAAGAAGAAAAAGAGGAACAAACTAAAGAAGTCGAAAGAAGAAGAACAAGAAGTAGACCACCATGAAGAAGAAGAAGAAGTAGAAGAAGATGAAGGGGAAGAAGATGAAGGATTAGAAGAAGGCGAAGAAGAAGAAGTAGAAGAAGAATAAAATGTAGAAGAAGAAGAAGATGATGATGATGATGATGAAGATGAAGTAGAGGAAGAAGAAGAAGAAGAAGAATAAGTAGAAAGAGAAGAAGATGAAGAAGAAGAAGGAGAAGAAAATAAGGAAGAAGAAGAAGAAGAGAACCAGAAGAAGATGAAGAAGAGGAACAAGAAGATGATGAAAAAGGAAAAGAAAAAGAAGAAGAAGATGAAGAAGAAGAAGAGGAAGAAGAAGAAGAAGATGATGATGAAGAAAATGAAGAAGAAGAAGAAGAGGAGGAGGAAGAAGAAGAAGAAGGTGAAGAAAATGAATAATAATAATAATAATAACAATAATAATGTGAAGAAGAAGAAAAAGAAGAATAAGAAGAAGGCAAAAAAGAAGAAGAAGAAGAAAAAGAAGTCAAAATCGAAGAAGGCAAAGAAGATGAAGATAAAGAAGAAGAAGAAGCCACAGAAGAAGGAAAAGATGAAGAAGAAGAAGACAAAGATGAGGAATAGGAAGACAATGAAGTGGAAGAAGAAGAAGAACAAGAACAAGAACAAGTAGTTGACGATGAAGAAGAAGTAGACGAAGAAGAAAAGAAATAAATGAAGAAGAAGATGAGAAAGAAGAAACAGAAGAAGATGAAGAAGAAGAAGAAGGAGAAGAAGAAGAAGAATAAGATGAGATGAAGATGAAGAAGAAGAAGAAGAAGAAGAAGAAGAAGGAGAAGAAGACGAAGAAGAGGACGAAGAAGAGGACGAAAAAGAATAAGATGAAGAGGATGACAAAGATGAAGAAAAAGAATAAATATGTGAAAAAGAAGAAGAAGAACATGAACAAGAAGAAGAAGAAGAAGAAGAATAGGATGATGACGAAGAAAACGAAGAACAATTAAATGATTAAGAAGAAGAAGAAGAAAAACAAGAAAAAGAAAAAGAAGAAGAAGAAAAGATGATGATGAAGAAGAAGAAGAAGAAGTAGAATAAGAAGTAGAAGAAGGCAAAGAAGAAGAGAAGAAGAAGAAGAAGAAAAGAAAGAAAAAGACGAAGAGTAAGAAGAGGAAGAAGACGAAGAAAAAGGCAAAGAAAAAGACGAGGAAGAAGAAGAAAATAAAAAGAAGAAAAATGGTGGAAGAAGAAGAAAAAAAGAGATGATGATCACGATGAAGAAGTAGTAGAAGAAGAAGAAAAAAAAGAAGAAGAAGAAAAAGAAGAAGAATAAACAAAGAAGATGAAGAAGAAAAAGAAGTAGAAGAAGGAGAAGAAAAAGTAGAAGAAGATGAAGAAGGAGAAGAAGAAAAAGAAGAATAAGAAGAAGAAGAAGAAGAAGGAGAAGGCCAGGACAAAGAAGAAGAAAAAAAATGTGAAGATGAAGAAGTAGAAGGAGACGAAGAAGAAGAAGAAGAAGAAGAAGAATTAGATGAAGTCAAAGAAGAAGGAGGAGGACGAGGAGGAGAAGAGGAAGCAGAAGAAGAAGAAGATGATGAAGAAATTAAAGAAGTAGAAGGAGAAGATGAAGAAGAAGAAGAAGAAGAAGAAAAAGAAGAAGACAAAGCAGAAGAAGAAGAAGAAGAAGACAAAGAAGGAGTAGGAGAAGAAGAAGATGATGACGATAGCGATGATGAAGAAAAAGACGAACAAGAAGAAGAAGAAGAAGAGAAGAAAAAGAAGAGGAACATGAAGAAGAAAAAGAAGAAGAAGAGTAAAAGTAGTAGAAGAAGAAGAAAAAGAAGAAAAAGAATAATAAGAAGAAAAAGAAGAAAAATTAAAACAATAAAAATAAGATGATGTAGGAGAAGATGAAAAAAAAGAAGAACGACAAGAAGAAATGGAAGAAGAAGAAGAAGAGGAAGGAAAAGAAGAAGAAGAAGAAGAAGAAGAAGAAGAAAAGAAGAAGAAAAAAACGAAGACGGAGAATAAGAAAATGAAGAAGAAGATGACTAAGAAAAGAAGAAGAAAATGAAGTTGCAGAATAGAGAGAAGAAGAAGAAGGTGAAGATGACAAAGAAGAAGAAGAATAAGAAGAAGAAGAGGAAGAAGTAGAAGAAGAAAATTACAAATAAGAAAAAGAACTAGATAATGAAGACGAAGAAGAAGAAGAAGAAGAAGAAGATGAAGATTAAGAAGAACAAGAAGTAGAAGAAGAACAAGAAGAAGAAGAGAAAGAGGAAGAAGAAGAAGAAGTTATAAAGGAAAAAGAAGAAGGAGAAGAGGAGGAGGAGGAGGAGGAAGAAGAAGAAGAAGAAGAAGACGAAGATGAAGAAGAAGCAAAAGAAGAAGAAGAAGAAGAAAAAGATAAAGAAGACAAAGAAGAAGTAGAAGAATAAGAAGAAGAAGAAGAAGTAGAAAAAGAGGAAGAAGAAGTAGTAGAAGAAGAAGAAGAGGAAGAAGAAGAAGAAGCAAAAGAAGAAAAAGTCGAAGAGGAAGAACAAGAAGATGACGACGAAGAAGAAGAAGAAGAAGAAGTAGAAGAAGAAGAGGAAGAAGAAGAAGAAGAAGAAGGAAAAGAAGAAGAAGGAGAAGATGGTGAAGAAGAATAAGAAGAAGAATAAGTATAAGAAGAAAAGAAGAAGAAGAAGAAGAAGAAGCAGAAGATGAAGAAGAAGGCAAAGGAAGAACAAAAACAAGAAGAAGAAAAAGAAGACGATGATGATCATGAAAAAGAAGGGGAAGAAGAAGAAGATGAAGAAGTGGAAGAAGTAGTGGAAGAACAGTAAGAAGAAGAAGAAGAAATCAGAGAAGAAGAAGAGGAAAAAGAAGAAGAAGAAGAAGACGAAGAAGAGGAAGAGGAAGAAGAAAAAGAAGATCTTGAAGAAGAAGAAGAAGAAGAAAAAGAGGAAGAAGAAGAGAAGAAGAAGATGAAGAAGAAGAAGAAAATGTAAAAGTATAAGAATAAGAAGAATAAGATGAAGAAGGCAATGAAGAAGATGAAAACAAAGAAGAGGAAGAAGAAGATGATGATGATAAAGAAGAAGAAGAAGAAAAAGAAATCGTCAAAAATGATGATGACAATGAAGAAGAGGAAGAAGAAGAAGAAGAAGAAGGTGAAGAAGATGGGGAAGAATAAGAAGGAGACAAATAAAAAGAAGAAGAAGAAGAATAAGAAGATGAAGAAATAGGATAAGAAGAAGAAAAAATGAAGAGGAAGAAGAAGAAGATGGAATAGAAAGAGAGGAAAAATGATTAGAAGAGGAAGAAGAAGAACAAAAATAAGAAGAAGAAGAAGAAGAAGAATAATAAAAAGAAAAGGAAGAAAAAGAAGAGGAAGAATAAAATAAAGAAGAAGAAGAAGAATAAAATAAAGAAGAAGAAGAAAAGAAAAAGAAGAAGAAGAAGATGATGATGAAGGAGAAGAAAAAGAAGTAGAAGAAGATGAAGACGAAGAAGAAGTAGAAGACAGAGAGGAAGAAGAAGAAGAATAAAATGTAACAGTAGTAATAGAAGAAGAAGAATAATAAGAAGTAGTAGAAGAAGTAGAAGAAGAAGAAGAAGAAGAATAAGAAGAGAAAGATGAAGAAGAAGATTACGAAGATGAAGAAAAAGAAGAAGGAATAAAAGAAGGAGAAGAAAAAGGAGAAGAAGAAGAAGAAGAAGAAGAAGAAGAAGAAGAAGAATAAGAAGAAGAAGTAGAAGATGAAGGAGAAGGCAAAGTAGATGAAGAAGAACAAGAATAAGAAAAACAAAAAAAAGGAAGAAGAAGAAGAAGAAGAAGAAGAAGAAGAAGAAGAAGAAGAAGAAGAAGAAGAAGAAGAAGAAGAAGATTTGGAAGGAGAAGAAGAAGAAGAAGAAGAGGAAGTGGAAGAAGATAAAGAAAAAGAAGAAACGGAAGATGATGAAGAAAAACAAGAAGAAGAAGAAGAAGTCGAAGAAGAGGAAGAAGAAGAGGAAGAAGAAGAAGAAGAAGAAGAGGAAGAAGAAGAGAAGAAGAAGAAGAAGAAGAAGAAGAATAAGATGAGATGAAGATGACGAAGTAGAAAAAGAAGAAGAAGAGGACGAAGAAGAAGAAGATGAAAAGGATCACAGATGAAGAAAAGAAGAAGTAGGCGAAAAAGAAGAAGAACAACAAGAGGAAGAAGAAAAAGAAGAAGAAGAAGAACAACAACAACAAGATGATGACGTAGAAAACAAAGTACAATTTGAAGGTGAAGAAGGAGAAGAAGAAAAACGAGAAGAAGAAAAAGAAGAAGAAGAAAAGAAGAAGAAGAAGAAGAAGAAGAAGATGATGATGATGATGATGTTGAATAATAATAATAAGAAGAAGAAGATTACGACGAAGAATAAAAAGAGGAAAAAGGTGAAGATGAAGAGAAAGAATAAGATAAAGAAGAAGAAAAAGAAGAAGAAGAAGAAGTAGAACATGTAGTTATGATAAAGAAGAAGAAAAGAAGTAGATAAAGAAGAAGAAGAAGGAGAGAAGAAGAAAAAGAAGAAGATGATGAAGAAGAAAAAGAAGAAAATATGATGAGAAAGAAGACGAAGAAGTAGAGGACAAAGATAAAGAAGAACAAGGAGAAGTAGAAGAAGATGAAGAACAAGAAAAGAATAAGAAGAAGAAGAAGGAGAAAATGAGGAAAAAGAAGAAGAGGAAGAAGAAGAAGAGAAGGCAAAGAAAAAGAGGAAGAAGAAGAAGAAAATAAAAAGAAGGACAATGGTGGAAGAAGAAGAAAAAGGAGATGATGATCATGATGAAGAGGTTGAAGAAGAAGAAGAGGAAAAGGAAGAAGATGGATAATAAGAATAAAAATTGTAAGAAGAATTAAAAGAAGAAGAAGAAGAAGATGAAGTAGAATAAGAAGAAGAAGAGGAAGAAGAAGAAGAAGAAGACAAAGAAGAAGGAGAAGTAGTAGAAGAGGAAGAAAAAGAAGAAGAAGAGGAAGAGGAAGAAGAAGATGAAAAAGAAGATGATGACGAAGAATTGGAAGAAGAATAAGAGGTAGAAGAAGAAAAAGAAGAAGACGATGACTATGACGATGGTGATGATGAAGAAGAAAAAGAAGAAGAACAAGGTGACGAGAAGAAGAAGAAGAAGGTGAAGAAGAAAAATTAGATGAAGTCAAAGAAGAAGTAGGAGGACAAGGAGGAGAAGAAGAAGAAGAAGAAGGAGAAGGAGTAATAAGAAGAGGAAGAAGATGACGAAAAAATTGAAGAAGAATAAGAGAAGAAGAAGAGGAAGAAGAAAAAGAAGAAGGAAAGATGAAGAAGAAGAAGAAGAATAAGAAGAAGAAGAAGAAGAAGAAGAAGAAGAAGAAGAAGAAGAAGAAGACTAGGACAAGGAAGAAGAAGAAAAAAAGATGAAGATGAAGAAGTAGAAGAAGGAGACGAATAAGTAGAAGAAGAAGAAGAAGAAGAAGAAGAAGACTTAGATGAAGTCAAAGAAGAAGAAGGAGGAGTAGGAGGAGGAGAGGTAGAAGAAGAAGAAGAAGAAGAAGATGAAGATTAAGAAATTGAAGAAGTAGAAGGAGAAGACAAAGAAGAAGAAGAAAAAGAAGAAGAAGAAGAAGACAGAGAAGAAGAAGAAGGAGAAGAAGAAGAAGAAGACAAAGAAGGAGAAGAAGAAGATGATGATGACAACGATGATGAAGAAGAAGGCAAACAAGAAGAAGAAGAAGAAGAATAAGAAGAAGAAAAAGAAGATGAGGAAAAAGTAGAAGAATAAGAAGAAGAAAAAGAAGAAAAAGAATAGTAAGAAGAAGAAGATAAAGAAAAATTAAAACAATAAAAATAAGATGATGTAGGGAAGATGAAAAAGAAGAAGAAGAGAAGAAGAATAAAGACAAGAAGAAATAGAAGAAGAGGAAGGAAAAGAAGAAGAAGAAGAAGTAAAAGAAGAAGAAAAAAACGAAGACAGAGAATAAGAAAATGAAGAAGAAGATGACCAAGAAAAGAGGAAGAAGAAAACGATGAAGCAGAATAGAGAGAAGAAGAAGAAGATGAAGATGACAAATAAGAAGAAGAAGAAGAAGAAGAAGAGGAAGAAGTAGAAGAAGAAAATTACAAAGAAGAAAAAGAAGAACTAGATAATAAAGACAAAGAAGAAGAAGAAGAAGATGAAGATTAAGAAGAAGAATAAGTAGAAAGAGAACAAGAAGACAAAGAGAAAGTGGAAGAAAAAGAAGAAGAAAAAGAAGTTATAAAGGAAAAAGAAGAAGGAGAAGAGGAGGACGAAGAAGAAGAAGAAGAAGAAGAAGAAGATGAAGATGAAGAATAAGCGGAAGAAGCAGAAGAATAAAAAGAAGAAGTAGAAGAAGAAGAAGTAGTAGAAAAAAAGAAAAAAAGAAGGAAAAGAAAAAGAAGGAGAAGAAGAACAAGAAGAACAAGAAGAACAAGATGGAGAAGAAGAAGAAGAAGAAGAAGAAGAAGAAGAAGAGAAGAAGAAGAAGAAGAAGAAGAAAAAGAAGAGGAAGATGAAGAAGCGAAAGAAGAAAAAGTCGAAGAGGAAGTAGAAGAAGATGACGATGAAGAAGAAGAAGAAGAAGAAGAAGAGGAAGAAGTAGAAGAAGAAGAAGAAGAAGAAGAAGAAGAAGGAAAAGAAGAAGTAGGAGAAGAAGATGAAGAACAATACGAAGAAGAAGAAGAAGCATAAGAAGAAAAGAAGAAGTAGAAGATGAAGAAGAAGGCAAAGGAAGAAGAAAAACAAGAAGAAGAAGAAGATTTTTTTGATCATGAAAAAGAAGGGGAAGAAGAAAAAGAAGATGAAGTGAAAGAAGAAGTGGAAGAACAATTAAAAGAAGAGGAAGTCGAAGAAGAAGAAGAGGAAAAAGAAGAAGAAGAAGAAGATAAAGAAGGGGAAGAGGAAGAAGAAGAAAAAGAAGATGAAGAAGAAGAAGAAGAAAAAAAAGAGGAAGAAGAAGAGAAGAAGAAGATGAAGAAGAAGAAGAAAATGTAGATAAACAAGAATAAGAAAAAGAAGAAGAAGATGATGAAGAAGGCAATGAAGAAGATGAAGACAAAGAAGAGGAGGAAGAAGAAGAAGAAGAAAAAGAAGACATCAAAGACGATGATGACAATGAAGAAGAGGAAGAAGAAGAAGAAGAAGAAGAAGGCGAAGAAGAAGGAGAAGAAGAATAAGAAGATGAACAAGACAAAGAAAAAGAAGAAGAAGAAGAAGAAGGAGAAGAAGAAAAAATGGAAGAGGAAGAAGATGAAGATGGAATAGAAAGAGAAGAATAATGAGTGGATGAGGAGGAAGAAGAAGAAGAACAAGAAGAAAAAGAACAAGAATAAGAAGAAAAAGAATAAGAATAAAAAGAAGAAGAATAAAAAGAAGAAGAAGAAGAAAAGAAGAAGAAGAAGAAGAAGAAGAAGAAGATGATAATGATGAAGGAGAAGAAGAAGAAGTAGAAGAAGATGAAGATTAAGAAGAAGAAGAAAAAGACAAAGAGGAAGAAGAAAATTAATAAAAAGTAGTAGTAGTAGAAGAAGAAGAATAATAATAATAATAATAATAAGAAGAAGAAGATGAAGAAGAATAAGAAGAAAAGAAGAAGAAGAAGAATACGAAGATGAAGGAATAAAAGGAGAAGAAGAAGAAGAGAAGAAGAAGACGAAGGAGAATAAGAAGTAGAAGATGAAGGAGAAGGCAGAGAAGAGGAAGAAGAGGAAGAATAAGAAAAACAAGAGAAAAAAAGGAAGAAGAAGAAGAAGTAGAAGAAGATTTTGAAGAAGAAGAAGAAGAAGAAGAAGAGGAAGCAGAAGAACATAAAGAAAAAGAAGAAATGGAAGATGAAGAAGAAAAAGAGGAAGAAGAAGAAGAAGACGAAGAAGAGGAAGAGAAGAAGGAAGAAGAAGAAGAAGAAGAAGAGGAAGAAGAAGAGAAGAAGAAGAAGATTAAGAAGAGGAAGAAGAAACATAAGATGATGATGATGAAGAAGAAGAATAAGATGAGATGAAGATTAAGAAGTAGAATAAGAAGAAGAAGAAGAAGAAGAGAAGAAGGCGAAGAAGAGTACGAAGAAGAAGAAGATGAAGAGGACGACAGATGAAGAAAAAGAAGAAGTAGGCGAAGAAGAAGAACAAGATGATGACGAAGGAAACGAAGAATAATTTGAAGATGAAGGAGAAGAAGAAAAAAAGAAGAAGAAAAAGAAGAAGAAAAAATGAAGAAGAAGAAGAAGAAGAAGAAGATGATGATGAAGAATAATAATAATAATAATAAGAAGAAGATTACGTTGAAGAAGAAGAAGAAGAAAAAGGTGAAGATGAGTAAGAAGACTGAGATAAAGAAGAAGAAGAAGAAGGAGAAGAAGAAGAATAAAAGAAGAAGAAATAGAAGTAGAACAAGTAGTTATGATAAAGAAGAAGAAAAAAAGTAGATAAAGAAGAAGAAGAAGAAGAAGAGAAGAAGAGAAAAAAGAAAATGAAGAAGAAGAAGAAGAATAAGATGAGAATAAGACGAAGAAGTAGAGGAAGTAGATAAAGAAGAAGAAGAAGGAGAAGAAGACGAAGAGAAGAAGAAGAAGAAGAAGAAAAAGGCAAAGAAAAAGAGGAAGAAGAAGAAGAAATAAAAAGAAGAAAAATAGTGGAAGAAGAAGAAAAAGGAGATGATGATCACTATGAAGAAGTAGAAGATGAAGAAGAAGAAAAGGAAGGAGATGAAGAAGAAGAAGAAAAATTGTAAGAAGAAGAAGAAGAAGAAGAAGAAGATGAAGTAGAAGATGAAGGAGGAAAAGAAGGAGAGGAAGAAAAAGAAGAAGAGGATGAGGAAGAAGAAGACGACAAAGAATATGAAGAAGAAAAAGATGAAGATGAAGAAGAAGAAAAAGAAGAAGACGATGACTATGACGATGATGATGAAGAAGAAAAAGAAGAAGAAGAAGGCGACGAAGAAGAAGAAGAAGAAGAAGGAGTAGAAGAAGAGTTAAATGAAGTCGAAGAAGTAGGAGGAGGAGGAGGAGGAGGAGAAGAAGAAGAATAAGAAGAAGAAAGGGATGAAGATGAAGAAGAAAATTAAGAATAAGAAAAAGAAGAAGAGGAAGAAGTAAAAGTACAAGAAGGAAAGAAGAAGAAGAAGAAGGCCAGGACAAAGAAGAAGAAGAAGAAAAAGTTGAAGATGAAAAAGAAGAAGAAGGAGACGAATAAGAAGAAGAAGAAGAAGAAAAAAAAGAATTAGATTAAGTGAAAGAAGGAGGAGGAGGAGGAGGAGGAGGAGGAGGAGAAGAAGAAGAAGAAGGAGATTAAGAAATTGAAGAAGTAGAAGGAGAAGATGGAGAAGAAGAAGAAGAAGAAGAGGAAGACAAAGGAGGAGAAGAAGAAGAAGATGATGATGACAACGATGATGAAGAACATGACAAACAAGAAAAAGAAGAAGAAGAAAAGAAGATGAAATAAGCGAAGAAAATGAAAAAAAAGAGGAAAAAGAAGAATAAAAATAAGAAGAAAAAGAAGAAAAAGAATAATAAGATGATGAAGATGAAAAATTAAAACAATAAAATAAGATGATGTAGGAGAAGAGGAAAAAGAAGAAGAAAGACAAGAAGAAAAAGAAGAAGAAGAAGAAGAGGAAGTAAAAGAAGAAGAAGAAAAAGAAGAAGAAAAAAAACGAAGACAAAGAATAAGAAAACGAAGAAGAAGATGACTAAGAAAAGAAAAAGAAAACAAAGAAGCAGAATAGAGAGAACAAGAAGAAGATGAAGATGACAAAGAAGAAGAAGAAGAAGAAGAGGAAAAGTAGAAGAAGAAAAATACAAAGAAGAAAAAGAAGAACTAGATAATGAAGACAAAGAAGAAGAAGAAGAAGAAGAAGAGGATAAAGAAGAAGAACAAGTAGAAGGAAGAACAAAAAGAAGAAGAGAAAGAGGAAGAAGAAGAAGAAGAAGTTATAAAGGAAAAAGAAGAAGGAGAAGAGGAGGAGGAGGAAAAAGAAGAAGAAGAAGAAGACGAAGATGAAGATGAAGCCGAAGAGGAAGATGAAGAAGAAGAAGAAAAGGATTAAGAAGACAAAGAAGAAGCAGAAGAAGAAAAAGAAGAAGGAGAAGAGGAGGAGGAGGAAAAAGAAGAAGAAGAAGAAGACGAAGATGAAGATGAAGCCGAAGTGGAAGATGAAGAAGAAGAAGAAAAGGATTAAGAAGACAAAGAAGAAGCAGAAGAAGAAAAAGAAGAAGAAGAAGAAGTAGAAAAAGAAGAAAAAAGGAAGAAAAAGAAAAAGAAGGAGAAGAAGAAGAAGAACAAGAACAGGATGGAGAAGAAGAAGAAGAAGAAGAAGAAGAAGAAGTAGAAGAAGAAAAATACAAAGAAGAAAAAGAAGAATTAGATAATGAGGACAAAGAAGAAGAAGAAGAACAAGATGAGAGAAGAAGAAGAAGAAGAAGAAGAAGAAGAGGAAGAAGAAGAAGCAAAAGAAGAAAAAGTTGAAGAGAAAGAAGAAGAAGATGACGACGAAGAAGAAGAAGAATAAATAGAAGAAGAAGAAGAAGAATAAATAGAAGAAGAAGAAGAAGTAGTAGTACAAGAAGAAGAAGAAGAAGAAGAAGAAGAAGAAGAAGGAAAAGAAGAAGAAGGAGAAGAAGATGAAGAAGAATAAGAAGAAGTAGAAATATAAGAAAAAAAGAAGAAGAAGAAGAAGTGGAAGATGAAGAAGAGAGCAAAGGAAGAAGAAAAAGAAGAAGAAGAAGAAGATGTCAATGATGATCATGAAAAAGAAGGGGAAGAAGAAGATGAAGATGTAGAAGAAGAAGAAGTGGAAGAATAATAAGAAGAAGAAGAGCAAGTCGGAGAAGAAGAAGAGGAAAAAGAAGAAGAAGAAGAATACAAAGAAGAGGAAAAGGAAGAAGAAGAAAAAGAAGATAAAGAAGAAGAAGAAGTAGAAGAAAAAGGGGAAGAAGAAGTGAAGAAGAAGATGTTGAAGAAGAAGAAAATGTAGAAGAATAAGAATAAGAAGTAGAAGAAGAAGATGAAGAAGGCAATGAAGAAGATGAAGACAAAGAAGCAGAAGAAGAAGAAGATGAAGATGAAAAAGAAGAAGAAGAAGAAGAAGAAGAAGAAGGCGAAGAAGAAGGAGAAGAAGAATAAGAAGAAGAGGAAGACAAAGAAGAAGAAGAAGAAGAAGAAGAAGAAGAAGAAGAAGAAGAAAAAGAAGAAGAAAAAATGGAAGAGGAAGAAGAAGAAGATGGAATAAAAAGAGAAGAAAAATGTGTAGAAGAGGAAAAAGAAGAAGAACAAGAATTAGAAGAAGAATAAGAAGAAAAAAAAAGAAGAAGAAGAATAAGCAGAAGAAGAAGAAAAGAAGAAGAAGAAGAAGAAGATGATGATGATGAACGAGAAGAAGAAGTAGAAGAAGATGAAGACGAAGAAGTAGAAGACAGAGAGGAAGAAGAAAAAGAAAAAATGTAGTAGTACTAGTAGAACAAGATGAATAAGAAGAAGAAGAAGAAGTCCAAGAAGTAGAAGAAGAAGAAGAAGAAGAAGAAGGCCAGGAAAAATAAGAAGAAGAAGAAATGGTGAAGATGAAGAAGAAGAAGGAGATGAACAAGATGAAGAAGATGAACAAGAAGAAGAAAAAGAGTTAGATTAAGTCAAAGAAGGAGGGGGAGGAGGAGGAGGAGGGGGAGGAGGAGGAGAAGAAGAAGAAGAAGAAGAAGATGATGAAGATATTGAAGAAGTAGAAGGAGAAGAAGAAGAAGAAGAAGAAGAAGAAGACAAAGATGGAGGAGAAGAAGAAAAAGAAGAAGATGAAAACGATGATGATGACAACGATGACGAAGAACATGACGAACAAGAAGAAGAAGAAGAAAAAAGATGCTGAAGAAGAATAAGAAGAAGAAAAAGAAGAAGAAGAGGAAAAAGTAGAAGAATAAGAAGGAAAAAAAGAAAAAGAATAGTAAGAAGAAGAAGAAGAAAAATTAAAACTATAAAAATAAGATGATGTAGGAGAAGAGGAAAAAGAAGAAGAAAGAGAAGAAGAAGAAGGACAAGAAGAAGTAGAAGAAGGAGAACAAGAAGAGGAAGGAAAAGAAGAAATAGAAAAAGAAGAAGAAGAAAAAAACAAAGATGGAGAATAAGAAAATGAAGAAGAAGATGATTAAGAAAAGAAGAAGAAAACAAAGAAGCAAAACAGAGAGAAGAAGAAGAACATGAGGATGACAAAGAAGAAGAAGAAGAAGAAGAAGAAGAAGAAGAAGAGGAAGTAGAAGAAGAAAAATACAAAGAAGAAAAAAAAACTAGATAATGAAGACAAAGAAGAAGAAGAAGAATATGAAGATTAACAAGAAGAAGTAGAAGAGGAATAAGAAGAAGAAGAGAAAGAGGAAGAAGAAGAAGAAGAAGAAGAAGAAGTTATAAGGGAAAAAGAAGAAGGAGAGGAGGAGGAGGAGGAAGAAGAAGAAGAAGAAGAAGAAGAAGAAGAAGACGAAGATGAAGAAGATGCTGAAGAAGAAGAAGAAGAAGAAGAAGAAGAAAAAGATTAAGAAGACAAAGAAGAAATAGAAGAATAAAAAGAAGAACAAGAAGAAGTAGAAAAGAAGAAAAAAAGAAGAAAAAGAAATAGGAGGAGAAGAAGAAGAAGAACAAGTTGGAGAAGAAGAAGAAGTAGAAGAAGAAGAAGAAGAAGAAGAAAAGGAAGAAGAAGCAAAAGAAGAAAAAGTTGAAGAGGAAGAAGAAGAAGATGACGACGACGAAGAAGAAGAATAACAAGTAGAAGAAGAAGAGGAAGAAGAAGAAAAAGAAGAAGATGTAGAAGAAGAAGAAGAAGAAGAAGAAGGAAAGAAGAAGTAGGAGAAGAAGATGAAGAAGAATAAGAAGAAGAAGAAAAAGTATAAAAAGAAAAGAAGAAGAAGAAGAAGTAGAAGATGAAGAAGAAGGCAAAGCAAGAAGAAAAACAAGAAGAAGAAGAAGAAGATGATGGTGATCATGAAAAAGAAGTGGAAGAAGAAGAAGAAGATGAAGAAGTGGAAGAAGAAGTGGAAGAATAATAAGAAGAAGAAGAGGAAGTTGGAGAAGAAGAAGAATACGAAGAAGAGGAAGAGGAAGAAGAAGAAGAAGAAGAAGAAGAAGAAGAAGAAGTAGAAGAAGAAAAAGAGGAAGAAGAAGAGAAGAAAAAGTTGTAGAAGGCAATGAAGAAGATGAAGACAAAGAAGAGGAAGAAGAAGAAGATAAAGAAGAAGAAGAAGAAGAAGAAAAAGAAGACGACAAAGACGATGATGACAATGAAGAAGAGGAAGAAGAAGAAGAAGAAGAAGAAGAAGGCGAAGAACAAGGAGAAGAAGAATAAGAAGAAGAAAAAGATAAAGAAGAAGAAGAAGAAGAAGAAAAAGGAAAAGAAGAAAAAATGGAAGAGGAAGAAGTAGAAGATGGAATAGAAAGAGAAGAAAAATGAGTAGAAGAGGAAGAAGAAGAAGAAGAAGAACAAGAAGAAGAAGAAGAAGAATAAGAAGAAAAAGAAGAAAAAGAAGAAGAAGAAGAATAAAATGAAGAAGAAGTAGAAGAATTAGAGGAAGATGATGAAGAAGAAGAAGAAAATGAAGGAGAAGTTGAAGAAGAAGTAGAAGAAGATGAAGACGAAGAAGAAGTAGAAGATAGAGAGGAAGAAGAAGAAGAATAAAATGTAGTAGTAGTAGCAGAATAAGAATAATAAGAAGAAGAAGTAGTAGAAGTAGTAGAAGAAGAAGAATACGAAGAAGAAGAAGAAGGAATAAAAGGAAAAGAAAAAGGAGAAGAAGAAGAAGAAGAAGAACGAGAATAAGAAGTAGAAGATGAAGGAGAAGGCAAAGTAAAGGAAGAAGAAGAAAAATAAGAAAAACAAGAAAAATAGAGGAAGAAGAAGAAGAAGATGAAGACGAAGAAGAAGAAGAAGATTCGAAAGAAGATGAAGAAGAAGACGAAGAAGAGGAAGTGGAAGAAGATAAAGAAAAAGAAAAAGCAGAAGATGAAGAAGAAAGAGAAGAAGAAGAGAAAGAAAAGGAAGAAGAAGAAGAAGAAGACAACGAAGAAGCCACAACGAACAAGAAAAAGAAGAAGAAGAAAAGGAAGAAAAGAAGAAGATGAACACAAAGATGATGAAGAAGAAGTAGAAGAGAAAGAAATGGAAGAAGAAGAAGAAAAATATGATGAACAAGATAAAGAAGATGACAAAGAAGAAGAAGAAGATGGCAAAGAAGAAGAATAAGAAGTAGGAGAAGAAGAAAGAGAAGAAGAAGAAGAAGAAGAAGAAGAAGACTACGACGAAGACGATGAAGAAAAGATGAAGTTGAAAAAGAAGGCGAAGATAAAGAAGAAGAAGAAGAAGAAGAAGGAGAAGAAGAAGAAGAAGGAGAAGGAGAAGAAGAGGAACTAGAAGAAGAAGAAGAAAAGAAGAAAGAAGAAGAAGAAGAAGAACAAGAAGAAGAAGATAAAGAAGAAGAAGCAGAAGAAGATGATGAAGAAGAAGAGAGAAAAGACAGAAGAAGAAGAACAAGAAGGAAAAGTAGAAGAAGAGGAAGATGAAGAAGAAGAAGTGGAAGAATAAGAAGAAGAAAAAGAAGAAGAAGAAGAAGAGGAAAAAGAAAAGAAGTTTAAGAAGAAGAAGAAGAAGATGATGATGATGAAGAAAAAGAAGAAGATGATAATGAAGAAGAAGAAGACGAAAAGGAAGAAGAAGACAAAGAAGAAGAAGAAGAAGATTATGAGAAAGAAGAAGAAGATTAACAAGAAGAAGACGAAGAAGAAGAGGAAGAAAAAGAAGACGACAAGAATGAAGAAGAGAAGAAGTAGAAGATGAAGAAGGAGAAGAAGAAGAAGAAGAAGAAGAAGAAGAAGAAGAAGTATAAGAAGAAAAAGAAGAAGAATAAGAAGTAGAAGATGAAGAAGGCAAAGGAAGAAGAAAAATAAGAAGAAGAAGATGATGATGATGATCATGAAGAGAAAGTGGAAGAAAAGGAGGAGAAGAAGAAGAATAAGAAGAAGAAGTGAAAGAAGAAGAAGAAGAAGAAAAAGAATAAGAAGAAGAAGATGAAGAAGAAGAAGAAGAAGACAAACCAGAAGAAGAAGAAGAAGATGAAGAAGAAGAAGAAAAGAAGTACAGAAAGAAGAAGAAGATGAGGAAGAAGAAGAAGAAGAAGAAGTAAAAGAAGAAAAAGAAGAAGAATAAGATGATGGAGAAGAAGAAGACTAGAACGAAGAAAAAGGAGGAGAAGAAGAAGAAGAAGAAGATGAAGAAGAAGAAGAAGAATAAGAGAAGAAGACAAAAAAGTAGTAGAAAAAGAAGAATAAGAAGAACAAGAAGATGAAGGTGAAGAAGAGGACAAAGAAGAAGACGAAGAAGAAAAAAATGATGATGTCGACGAAGAAGAAGAAGTAGAAGAAGAAGAAGAAGAAGAAGAAGAAGAAGAAGAAGAAGAAGAAGATGTTTAAGAAGAAGGAAAAGAAAAAGAAGAAGAAGAAAAAGAAAATGAAAAGAAAGAAAAAGAAGAGGAAGAAGAAGAAGATGATGATGATGATGACGAAGAAGAAGAAGAAGAAAAATCAAAAGAAAAAGAAGAAGAAGAAGAAGAAGAGAAAGAAGAAGATGACGAAGAAGACAAAGAAGAAGACGAAGAGGAAGAAGAAGACAACGAAGAAGATGAAATCGAAGAAAAGGAAGAAGAAGACGACGAAGATGAAGACCAAGAAGAAGAAAAAGAAGAAGACAACGATGAAGCTGATTATTAAGAAGAAGAAGTAGAAGAAGAAGAAGAAGAAGGATAAAAAGAAGAAGAAGAAGAGAAAGTAGAAGAAGAAGAGGAGGAAGAAGAAGAAGATGAAGATGAAAAAGAAGAGGAAGAAGAAGACAATGAAGAAGATGAAGATGAGGAAGAGGAAGAAGAAGAAGTTGAAGATGAAGACAAAGAAGAAGAAAAAGAAGAAGACAACGATTATGCTGATGATTAAGAAGAAGAAGAATAAGAAGAAGAAGATGAACAAGAAGAAGAAGAAGAAGAAGATGAGGTCGAAGAAGAAGGAGGAGGAGGAGGAGAAGAAGAAGAGAAGAAGAAGAAGAAGATGATGATGATGAATAAGAAAAAGAAGACGAAGAAGAAGAAGAAGAAAAAGGAGAAGAACAACAAGAAGAAGAGGAATAAGATGATTAAGAAGAAGAGAAGAAGAAGAAGAAGATGATGATGATGAACAAGCAAAAGAAGAAGAAGAAGAAGAATAAGAAAAATGAGATGAAGAAGAAGAAGAAGAGGAGCAATAAGATGAAAAACAAGATGATGTAGAAAACAAGGAAGAAGGTGAAAAGATGAAGAAAAAGAAGAAGAAAAAAAAGAAGAATAAAAAGAAGAGGAGGAGGAGGAAGAAGAAGAATACAACAAAGATGAAGAAGAAAAACATAGCAAAGATGAAGAAGAAGATTAAGATAAAGAAGAAGAAGAAAAAGAAGAAGAAGAAAAAGATGATGAAGAAGAAGAAAAGAAGAAGAAGAAGAAGAAGAAGAAGAAGAAGATGATGATGAAGAATTAAAGGCGAAAACAAAGAAGAAAAAAATGAAGAGGAAGGTTTGTAAAAAAAGGAAAAAGAAAAAAATGAAAAAGCAGAAGAAAGAGAAGAAGAAGAAGAAGAAGAAGAAGACGAAGAAGAAGAAGAAGAAGAAGAAGAAGAAAAACATGAAGAAGAAGAAGATGAAGAAGAAGAAGAAGTAGAACAAGAAAGAAGGATAAGAAGAAGAAGGAAAAGAGGAAGAAGAAGAAAAACTAGGAATAAAGGGAAAAGACGATTGAGAAGAAGAGGTAGAAGAAGAAGAAGAAGAAGACGAAGAAGAAGCAAAAGAAGAAGAAGATGAGGGGGAATAAGAATAAAAAGAAGAGGAAGAAGAATAGAAAGAAGCAAAAGAAGTAGAAAACAAAGAAAAGAAGAAGAAGAAAAAGAGCAAAAAAGAGAAGAAGAAGCGGAAGAAGAAGATGGAGAAGATGTAGAAAGTTGAAGGAGAAGAAAATTCTGAGAAGTAAAAATAAGAGGTACGACAAGGAGAAGAAGAAGAAGAAGAAGGGGAAGAAGAAGAAGAACAACAACAAGAAGAAGTAGTGGAATATGAAAAAGAAGAAGCAGTAAAACAAGTAGAAGAAGATGTTGATGATGACGATGATGATGAAGAAGAAGCAATACAAGGAGAAGATGTAGAACACGAAAAGGAAGCAGAAGATGAAGAATAAGAAGAACAGAAAGAAGCAGAAGACGAACAAAAGTAATAATAAAGATGAAAAGAAGAAGAAGAAAAATACAAGTAGAAATAAAAGAAGATGGGCAGAAGAAGTAGAAGAAGGAGAAGAAGTAGAAGAAAAAGAAAAAGGGAGAAGTAGAACAAGAAAAAGAAGAAGAAGAAGATGAAGTTGAAGAAGAAGAAGACAAAGCAGAAGAAGAAGAAAACGAAGAAGAAGAAGAAGAAGAAGAAGAAGACGAGGAAGAAGCAGAAGATGAAGAAAAAAAAGAAGAAGAGGAGGAAGAAGTAGAAGAAGAAGATCAAGGCGACGACAATGAAGAAGAAGAATAATAAGAAGTAGAAGAAGAAGAAGAACAACAACAACAACAACAAAAAGGCGAAGAAGAAGACAAAGAAGAAGAAGAACATTAAGAAGAAGAAAAAGAAGAAGAAGAAGAAGAAGATGATGATGATGATGATGAAGAAGAAGCAATACATGGAGAATAAGTAGAAGATGAAAACGAAGAAGAAGAAGAGGAATAAGAAGAAGAAAAAGAAGCATAAAGCAAACAAAAATAATAATAAAGACAAAAAGAAGAAGAAGAAACATAAAAGTAGAAAAAGAAGAAGATGGACAGAAGAAGTAGAAGAAGGAGAAAAAGAAATAGAAGAAAAAGAAGAAGGAGAAGTAGAAGAAGAAGAAGAAGAAGAAGTAGAACAACAAGAAGATGAAGAAGAAGAAGACGAGGAAGAAGTAGAAGATGAAGAAAAAGAAGAAGTCGATGAAGAAGTAGAAGAAGAAGATGTAGGCGACGACAATGAAGAAGAAGAATAATAAGAAGTAGAACAAGAAGAAGAAGAAGCAAAAGAAGAAGAACAACAACATGAAGAACAAAAAGGCGAAGAAGATGACCAAAAAGAAGAAGAAGAAGAAGAAGAAGAAGAAGAAAAATAAGAAGAAGAAGACGAAGAAGAAGGAATAAAAAAAGGAAAAGATGAAAAGAAAGAAGAAGAAGAAGTAGAAGAACAAGAAGTAGAAGAAGAAGAAGAAGAAGATGCAGACAAAGAAGAAGAAGAAGATTAAGAAGAACAACACAAAGAAGAACAAAAAGAAGAAGATAAAGAAGAAGAAGAAGATAAAGAAGAAGAAGAAGAATACAAAGAAGAAAAAGAAGAAGATGAAAAGAAGAAGTGGAAAAAGATGATGATGATGAAGAAGAAAAAGAAGTAAAAGAAGAAGAAGTGGATTAAGAAGAATAAGATGAAGAAGAAAAAGAAGAAGACGAAGAAGAAGGTGACGAAGAAAAAGAACCAAATGAGGGAATAGAAGAAAAAGAAGAAGAAGAAGAAGAAATCGAAGAAGAAGAAGAAGAAGAGAACAAAAAAGAAGAGCAAGACGACGACGAAAAAGAAGAAAAAGACGAACAAGGAGATGACGAAAAAGAGGAAGAAGAAGAGGACAAGAAGAAGATTTAGAAGACGTAGAAGAATAAGAAGAAGATGACGAAGGAAAAGAAGAAGAAGAAGAAGAGGTAATAGAAGAAGAAGAAGAAGAAGAAGAAGAAGAAGATGAAGAAGAAGAACAAGAAGAATAAAAGTAGACGCTGAAAAAGGCGAAGAAGACGAAGACGTGAAGAAGAAGTCGAAGGAGAAAGAAATGAAGAATAGAAAGACGAAGAAGAGAAAGAAGAAGGCAAAAAAGAAGAAGAAGAAATAGAGGCAGAAGTAGAAGAAGAAGAACAACAAAAACAAGAAAAAGAAACACAAGAAGAAGATAAAGAAGAAGAGGAGGAGAAGGAAGAAGAAGAAGAAGAAGAGGAAGAGAAGAAGAAGAAGAAGAAGATGAACGAAAAGAAAAGGAAGAAGATTAAGAAGAACAAGAAGAAAACAAAGCGGAAGACGAAGAAGAAGAAGAAGAAGAAGAAGAAGAAGAAGAAGAAGAAGAACAAGGAGGAGAAGAAGAAGAAGAGGAAGAAGAAGAAGAAAAAGAAGACAAGGAGGAAGAAAAGGAAGGCAAAGAGAAGAAGATGAAGAAGAAGAAGAAGAAGAACAGGAAGAAGAAGAAGACAAAAAATAAAAAGAAGTAGAGGAGGAAGAAGAAAAAGAAGACAATGTGGAAGAAGAAGAAGAAGAAAAAGAAATAAAAGAAGAAGATGAAGAAAAAGAAGACGAAGAAGAGGAAGATGAAGAAGAGAAAAGAGAAGAAGATGAAGAAGAAGCAGAAGAAGAAGAAGAAGAAGAACAAGAAGAAGAAGAAGAACAAGAAGAAGAAGAACAAGAAGATTAAGAAGGAGTAGGAGATGAAGAAGGATAAGAACAAGAAGAAAAGGAAGTTGAAGAAGAAGGAGAAGAAGAAGAAGAAGAGGAACAAGAAGAAGAAGAAATAGAAGGAAATAAAGAAGAAGAAGAAGAAGATAAAGGGGAAGATAAAGAATAATAAGAAGAAGACAAAAAAGAAGAAGTAGAAGAAGAAGATGAGGATGATGAAAAAGAAGAAGAAGAAGTAGAAGAAGAAGTAGAAGAAAAAGTAGAAGTAGAAAAAAAAGAAGAAAAAGAAGAAGAAAAAGTAGAAAATGAAGAAGTTGAAATGGAAAAGAAGAAGAAGAAGAAGAAAGAGAATAAAACGAAGTAGAAGAAGAAGAAGACGAAGAAGAAGAAGGTGAAAAAGAAGTAGAAGTAGAAGAAGAAGATGATGATGATGATGATGATGATGATGATGATGATGATGATGATGAAGAAGATGACAATGAAGAAGGAGAAGAAGACGAAGAAGAAGAAGAAGAAGAAGA
>JAIUJO010002338.1:32500-35000 GCA_023846275.1 Vanilla planifolia
GATCATCTTTAGCAGAAAGACGGATATTCCTTTCTCATTATCAGACAATCACTGATTCACAAACCTCGGGGGTGGTCGATAGTTTTCATTCCCCATATTCTGATGAAATTCCCTTTTCACTCCCCTTATTCCCTTATAGTTCTAGCTGTATTTTAGTGATAGGTTCTATAGGAATTGGACGATCCTGTTTGGTCTTTGAAGTAAATCATCGTGTCGACGATCCAACCAATTGGGAGAGAATCAATAGATTCTTTTTCGGGAGCGATTCATCCTTCCCGAACGCAGCATACAACTCTTCATTCTATTGTGCTCTTCAAGTGTGCTTGTTCCCCCTTCTCCCTTACCATGGCAAGTCTTTGTGAAAGAACTCCAACGTGAAAACATAGGGATAGAGAACTGCTCAGAGGACTGCTCTCGGAGTAGGGAAAATAATAGATCCGTGGGGTCCCAAATGAATGGTTTTGTTGTCAAACGATTTCTTATTTGGGAGAAGGATAGATTGTTAGTGTGGACGATTTGTAAGATATAATCGGGGGACATGTTTGGTTAGGTTCCATTTGTATACTTGGTAGAATTTGGCATATCTTAACCAAACCTTTTGCGTGGGCTGGCAATTCTAATTCTTTCGAAACCCGAGGATATTCGCTTATCTTTTCCGCCTCTGTCGTCTTCTTCTTCTTCTTCTTCTTCTTTGTTTTCTTGTTCTTCTCCTTCTTCTTCAACTTCTTCTATTTCTCCTCCCCCTTCTTCTTCTTCTTATTCTTATTATTATTACTATTATTATTATTATTATTATTATTATTATTATTATTATTATTAACACAATTTTTCTTCTTCTTCTTATTCATCTTCTTTTTCTTCTTCTTCTTCTTCTTCTGCATCTTCATCTTCTTCATCATCTTTCTCTTCTTCCTCTTCTTCTTCGTCTTCTTCTTCTTCTTCTTCTTCTTCCTCTTCCTTTTCTTCTTCCTCTTCTTTTTGTTCTTCTTCTTCTTCTTCCTCTTCTTTTCCTTCCTCATCTTGGTCTTCTTCTTCTTCATCACTTCTTCTTTTTCTTTGCCCTCTTCTTCTTCTTCTTTGTCTACTTCTTCTTCTTCTTCTACTTCTTCTTTCTCTTCTTCTTCTTCCACTTCTTCTGCTTCTTCTTCTTTATCGTTTTCTTCCCCTTCTTCTTCTTCATCTTCTTCATCTTCTTCTTCTTTGTCTTCTTTATCTTCTTCTTCTTTATGTTCTTTTTTTCTTCTTCATCTTCTTCTTCTTCATCTTCTTCTTTTTCTTCTTCTCTTCTTCTTTTTCATGTTCTTCTTCATCTTCTACTTCTTCTTCTTCTTCTTGTTCTTCTTCTTCTTCCCTTACTTCTCCCCCTTCTCCATCTTATTCTTCTTCTTTTAATTCTTCGCATACTTCTACTTCTCCTTTGTCGTCTTCTTCTACTTCTTCTTCTTCTTCTTCATTTTCTTCTAATTATTATTATTATTATTCTTCTTCTTCTCCTTCTTTGTCTTCTTCTTCATCATCTTCTTATTCTTCATCATCATCTTCTTCTTCTTCTTCTTCTTGTTCTTCTTCTTCTTCTTTGTCTTCTTCTTCTTTTTCTTCTTTTTTGTCTTCTTCTTCCTCTTTCTATTCTTTTTCTTCTTCATCTTCTTCTTCTTCTTCTTCTTCCTCCTCTTTTTTATCCCCTTATTTGTCTACTTCTTCTTCTCCTCTTCTTCTTCTTCCTCTTCTTAATCTTCTTCTTCTTCCTCTTCAACTTCTTCTTCTTCCTCTTCTTCTTCTTCTTTATCTTCTTCTTCTTCTTCTTCTTCTACTACTACTACTACTACTACTACTACTACTTCTTGTACTTTTTCTTCTACTTATTTTTTTCTTCTTCTTCCTTTTCTTGTTCTTGCTCTTCTTCGTCTTCTTCTTCTTCTTTTTCAACTTTGTCTTCTTCTTCTTCTACACTTTCTTCTAATTCTTCATCACCTTCTTGTTTTTCTTCTTCTTCTTCTTCTTCTTCTCCTCCTCATTATTATTATTATTATTATTATTATTATTATTCTTTGTCATCTTCTCCCTTTTCATTTTCTTCCACTCCTCCTTCTCCTTCTTCTTCTCCTCCACCTCCTTTTATTTCTTCTTCTTCTTCATCTTCTTCTTCATCTTCTTCTTTTTCATCTTCTACTTCTTCTTCTTCATCTTTCTCTTATTCTTTGTGTTCTTCTTCTTCATCTTCTTCTTCTTCTTCCTCTTCTTCTACATCCTCTTCTTTGTCTTCTTCTTCAACGTCTCTTCTTCTTCATCTTCTTCTTCCTCTTCTTCTTTTCTTGTTCATCTTCTTCTTCTTCTACTTCTTTTTAAACTTTTTCTTCTTCTTCATTTTCTTCCTTTTGTTCATCTTCTCCTTCTTCTTCCTCCTCGTCTTCCTCTTCTTCTTCTTTGTCTTGTTCTTCTTTGCACTTTCTTCTTCTACTTCTTCTTTTTGTTCTTCTTCTTTTCTTCTTCTTGTACTTGT
>JAIUJO010002338.1:40000-42500 GCA_023846275.1 Vanilla planifolia
TTAATTCTTGTTCTTCTTCTTCTTCTTCTTTTATTTTTTTTGTCTTCTTCTTCTTTTTCTTCTTCCACCTCCTTGCCTTCCTTTTCTTCATCTCATTCTCTTCTTCATCATGTTCTTTTTCTTCTTCTTCTTCTTCTTCCTCTTCCTCTTCTTCTTCTTTAATTGTTTTCCTTCTTCTTCATCATCTTCTTCTCCTCCTTTTCCATCTTCACCTTCTTCTTCTTTTTCTTATCCTTCTTCTTCTCCTTCTTCTTCTTCTTCTTCTCTACATCTTGTACCTTGAATTCTTGTTCTTATTCTTCTTCTTCTTTAGCTTCTTCTTCTCCTTCATCTTCTTCTTCTATTTCTTCTTCTTCTTCTTCTTCTTCTTCCACTTCCTTGTCTTCTTTTTCTTCATCTCATTCTCTTCTTCATCTTGTTCTTTTTCTTCTTCTTCTTCATATTCGTTTCCTTCTTCTTCATCTTCTTCTTCTCATTTTTCTTCTTCTTCTTTTTCTTCCTCTTCTACTTCTTCGCCTTCTTTATTTTTCTTCTTCTTTTTCTTCTTCCTCTTCTTCTTCTCTTCTTCTCTTCTTCTTATTCTTCTTCTTCTTATTCTTCTTCTTCTTCTTCTTCTTCATCTTCTTCTTCTTCTTCTTCTTCTTCTTCTTTTTATTCTTCTTCTTCATGTTCTTCCTCTTTATTATCTTCTTCTTCTTCTTTTTCTTGATCTCATTCATCATCATCTTCTTCTTTGACTACTACTTTTCTTCTTCTTCTTCTACTTCTTCTCATTCATGTTCTTTTTCTTCTTTTTCTATTACTACTTTTTCTTGTTCTTGTTCTTCTTCTTCTTCTTCTTTATCTTCTACTATTCTCCTTCTTCTTCTTTTTCATCTTCTTCTTCTTCATCATCATAACCATCTTTTTTTTCTTCTTTTTCTCATCCTTCTTCTTCTTCTTCTTGTCCTTCTTCTTTTTCTCCTTCTTTCCCCTCTTCTTCTTCTTCTTCTTCTCCTTCTTTTCCTTCCTGTTCTTCTTCTTCTTCTTCTTCATATTGTTCTTCTTCTTCTTCTCCTCCTCCTCCTCCTCCTCCTTTTTCTTCTTCTTCTTCTTCTTATTCATCTTATTCTACTTGCACTTCTTCTTCTTTCTCTTCTTGATCTTCTTCTCCTTCTTCTCCTTCTTCTTCTTCATCGTCTTCTCCTTCTTCATCTTCACCATCTTCTTTTTCTTCATCTTTTACTTCTTCATCTTTTTCCTCTTCTTCATCATCTTCTTCTTCTTCTTCCTTACGTTCTTCCACTTCTTCGTCTTCATCTTCTCCGTCTCTTCTACTTCATTTACTTCTTCTTCTTCTTCTTCTAATACTATTACTTTATCTTCTTCTTCATTTTATACTTCTTCACCTTGTTCTTCTTCCCCTTCTTCTTCTTCTTCATCATCTTGACCTTGTTCCTCTTCAGCTTAATATTTTTCTTAATCATCATCATCATCATCTTCTTTTTCTTCTTCATTTTGTCATTCTTCTTCTTCTTCTTCCCCTACTTCTTCTCCTTCTTCATCTCCTTCTTCTTCTCCTTCTTCTTCTTCTTCTTCTTCTTCTTCTTCATTTTCTCCTTCTTCTTCTTCTCATTCTCCTTCTTCTTCTTCTTCTTCTTCTTCTTCTTCTTCTTCTTTATCTTTGTCTTCTTCTTCTTCTTCTTCTTCTTCTTCTTCTTTTGCTTCATCATCTTCTTCTTCTGTTCTTTATCATCTTCATCTTCTTCTCGTCTAGTTATTCTTCAACTTATACTTCTTCTTATTCTTCTTATTCTTCTTCTTCTTCTTCTTCTTCTTCCTCTTATTGTTCTTCATCATCTTCTTCTTCTGTTTCTTCTTTTTCTTCTTCTTATTCATTTTCTTCTACTTTTTTGTCTTCTTCCTCTACATTTTCTTCTTCTTCTATTTCTTTTTATTCTTCCTCTTGATCTTCTTCTTCTTCTTGTTCTTCATCTTCATCATCATCTTCTTCTTCTTCTTCTCTTCATTCTCTTTTTCTTCTTCTTTTTCTTCTTTTGCTTCTTCTTCTTCTTCTTCTTCTTCTTCTTCTTTTGCTTTTTCATCCTCTTCTTCTTCTTCATCTTTTATTTCATGTTCCCATTCATCATCATCATCATCTTCTTCTACTACTTCTTTGTCATCTTCTTCTACTTCTTCTTCATCATCATCTTCTTCTTCATCATCATCCTCATCATCTTCTTCTTCTTTTCTTCTTCTTCATCTCAACCTTCTCCTTCTTCTTCTTCTTCGTCTTCATCTTCTTCTTCTTCTTCTTCTTTTTCTTCTTTTCCTTCTCCTTCTTCTTCTTCTACTTCTATTTCTTCTTCTTCAACTTCTTCATTTCTACTTTGTCCTATTCTTCTTCTGCTTCTTTTTCTTTCTTCTTCTTCTTCTTCCTCCTATTTTTCTTCTTCATCATCGTCTTCTTCTTCAACTTCTTCTCCTTCTTCTTCTTCTTCTTCTCGTTCTCCTTCTTCTT
>JAIUJO010002338.1:55000-60000 GCA_023846275.1 Vanilla planifolia
CTCTTCATCTTCCTCATCTTCTTCGTCATCTTCTTCTTCTTCTTCTTCTTCTTCTTCCTTTTCTTCTTCTTCTTGTCTTCCTCTTCTTCTTCTTCCTCTTCTTCGACTTTCTCTTCTTTGTCTTAGTGTTCTTCATTTTCTTCTTCTTCATTATTTCTTCTTCATCTTCTTCTTCTCCTTCTTCTTCTTCTTCATATACTTCTTCTCCTTCATCTTCTTCTCCCTCATCATCAACTTCTTCTTCTTCTTCTTCTTCTTCTTTTTCTTCTTCTTCGTCTTCTCCTTCTCCTTCTTCTTCTTCTTCTTCTTCTTCTTCTTCTTCGTCTTCTCCTTCTTCTTCTTCTTCTTCTTCTTCTTCTTCTTCTCCTCCTCCTCCTCCTCCTCCTCGTTCTCCTTCTTCATCTTCTCCTTCTTCTTCTTCTCCTTCTTCTTCTTCTTCTTCCTCTTCTTCTTCTTCTTCTTCTTCTTCTCTTCCTCCTTCTTTCTTTCCTTCTTTTTCAAGATCTTCCTCTTCTTTTATTTTTACTTCTTCTTCTTCTTCATTTTCTTCTTCTCCTTCTTCTTCATCCTCTTCTTCTTCTACATCTTATTCTTCTACTTCTTCTTCATCTTCTTCTTCTTCTTTAACTTCTACTTCTTTTTCTTTCACTTCTTTTTCTTCCTCTTCTTCCCTTTCTTCTTTTTATTCTTCTTCTCCTTCGTCTTCTTCGCCTTCTTGTTCTTCTTCTTCTTTGTCTTCTCTACTTCTTCATCTTTTCTTCTTCTTCTACATGTCTTCTTCCTCCACTACTTCTTCTGCTACTTCTTCTTCATCTTCTTGTTCTTCTCCTAATTCTTTTGATTCTTCTTCTTCTTGTTCTTTGCCCTCTACTTCTTCTCCTTCTTCTTCTTATCTTTCTTCTTCAGGTTCTTCTTCTTCTCCTTCTTCCTCTTCTCCTTCTTTTTCTTCTCATTCTCCATCTCCATTTTCTTCCTCTTCTTCTTCTTCTTCTTCTTCTTCTTCTTCTTGTACTTCTTCTTCTTCTTCTTCTTCTTCCTCATATTCATGTTCTTCTTCTTCTTCATCTTATTCATCTTCTACATCTCTTCTTGTACTTCTTGTTTATCTACTTCAACTTTTTCTTCTTCTTCATCTTCATCTTCTTCATGATCTTCTTCTTCATTCTCATCATCATCATCACCTTCTTCTTCTTCTTCTTCTTCGTCTTCTTCTTTGTCTTCTTCTTCTTCTTCTTCCTCTTCTTCTTGTTCCTCTTAAACCTCTTCTTCTTCGTCTTCTTCTCTTTCATCTTCTTCATCTTTCTTTTCGTCGCCTTCTTGTTCTTTTATATTTTTTTCTTCTTTTTCGTATTCTTCTTCTTCTTCTTCATCTTCTTCTTCTTTTTCTTCATCTTCTCCTTCTCCTTCTACTTCTTCATCTTCTTCTTCTTCTTCGTCGTCTTCTTCGTCTTCTTCATCTTCATCTTCTTCTTATTTGTCATCATCATCATCATCATCTTCTTCTTCTTCTACTACAACTTCTTCTTCTTCTTCTTCTACTTCTGGTTCTTATTCTTGTTCTTCTTCTTCTTCTTCTCCTTCGCCTTCTTTTTTTCCTTCTTCTTCTTCTTCTTCTTCTTCTTCATCTTCTTCTTCTTCTTCTTCTTTTTCATCTTCATCTTCTTCTTCTACTTCTCCTTCTTCTTCTTCGCCTTCTTCTTCTTCTCCTTCTTCTTCATCATCTACTTCTTTTTCTACTACTTCTTCTTCGTCTTCTTCTTGTTCATCGTCTTCTTCTTCTTGTTCTTTTTCTTCTTTTCTTCTTCTTCATCATCTACTTCATCTTCTTCTTCTTTTTCTTCATCTTCTTCTTCTTCTTCTTCTTCTTCTTCTGCTTTATCTTTTTCTTCTCCATCTTCTTCTACTTCTTCATCTTTTTCTTCATCTACCTCTTCTTCTTATTCTTCTTCTTCTTCTTCCTCTTCTTTTCTTCCTCCTCTTCATTTCCACTTCTTCATCTTTCTATTCTTTTTTTCTTCTTCTTTTTGTCATCTTCTTCTTCTTCTTCTTCTTCTTCTTCTTCGTTTTCTTATACTTCTTCTATTTGTTCATCATCATCAACTTCCTCCTCTTCTTCTTTTTCTTTTTCTTCTTCTTCTCCTACTTTTTCTCCTTCTTCTTCTTCTACTTCTCCTTCTTCTCTTTCTTCTCCTTTTTCCACTTCTTCTTCTTCATTTTCATCAAGTTCTTCTCCTCCTCCTCCTTCATCTCCTTCATCTAGTTCTTCTTCTTCGTCTTCTTTTTCTTCTTTGTCTTGTTCTTCTCCTTATTCTTCTACATCTTGTTCTTCTTCTGCTTCTTCTTCCTCTTCTTCTTCTTGTTCTTCTTCTTCTTCTTTTCCTTGTTCTCCTTCATCATCATCTTTTTCTTCTTCTTTTAGTTCTTCTTTGATTTCTTCTTCTTCTTCTTCCTCGACTTCATCATCATCATCTTCTTATTTTTCTTCTTCTTCATCTAGCTCTTATTCTTTTCTTCTTCGTTATTATCTTCTTCTTCTTGTACTTCTTCTTCTTCTTCTTCTTTGTCGTCTTCTTCTTCTTCTTCTTCATCCTCTTCTTCTACTTGTACGTCTTCTTCTTCGTCTACTTTTTTCACTTCATCATCTTCATCATCCCCTCATTCTTCTTCTTCTTCTTCTTCATCTTCTACTACTACTTCTTCTTCTTCTTTTTGTTCTTCAGCTTCTTCTTCCTTTTCCTCTTCTTCTTCTTCTTCTTGTTCTTTGCCTTCTTCTTCAACTTCATCTTTTTCTTCTTCTTCTTCTTCTTTGCTTTATTCTTCTTCTTGATCTTCAACTTCTTCATCTTCTTCTTCCCCTTCTTCTTTTTCCCCTTCTTCTTCTTTCTCTTCTTTGTCTTCCTCTTCTTTGCCTTTTTTTCTTCTTCTTTTTCTTCTTCTCCTTCTCCTTCTTCTTCTTCTTCTTCTTCTTCACATTCTTTAACATCTTCTTCTTCTCCTTCTTCATCATCATCATCTTCTTCTTCTTCTTCTTCATCTTCTTCTTCTTCTTCTTCTTCTTCTTCTTCTTCCTATTCTTCTTCTTCATATTTTTCTTCCTCTCATTCATGTTTTTCGTCTCGTAATTTTTCTTCTTCTTCTTCTTCTTCCTCTTTTACCTCTTGTTCACCTTCTTCGAAATCTTGTTCTTCTTCCTCTTTTTCTTCTTCTTCTTCGACTTCCTCTTCTTCCTCTTGATCTTCTTCTTCTTAACTTCTTGTTTTTCTTCTACTTCTTCTTCTTCTTCTTCTTTTACTTCTTTGTCTTCTTCTACTTCTTCTTTGACTTCTTCTTTTTCTTTTTCTTCTTCTACTTCTTCTTCTTCTTCTTCCTCGATTCTTTCTTCTTCGTAGTCTTTTTTCTTCTTCTTCTCCTTCTTCTTCTTCTTCTTCTTCTTCTTCTTCCTCTTCTTCTTCTTTGCCTTCTTCATGTTCCTCCTCATCATTTTTCTTTTCTTCACCATTGTCTTCGTCTTCTTCTTCTTCTTCTTCTTCCTCCTCTTCTTCTTCTTCTTCTTCGTCTTCTTCTAGTTCTTCTTTTTGTTCGTGTCCTTCTTCATCATCTTCTTCTTCATCATCATCGTCATCTTCTTCTTCTTCTTCTTCACTCCTCCTATTTTTTCTTCTTCGTCATTTTCTTCCTCTTTTTCTTCGTCTTCTTCTTCTTTTCTACTTCTTCTTCTTCTTCTTCCACTTCTTCTCTTCCCCTTCTTCAATTTCAACTTCTTCATTTTTCCTCTTCTTCGTCATCTTCTTTGTCTTCTTCTTCTTCTTCTTCCCCTTCTTCCTCTACTTCTTTTTCTTCTCCTTCTTCTTCCTCTTCTTCACCTACTTCTCCTGCTTTTATGTCTTATTTCTCTTCTTCTTCTTCTTCTTCATCATCTTCATCTTCTTCTTGTTTCTCTTCTTTCTCAACTTCTTCTTCATCTTCTTCTTCATCCTCTCCACTTCTTCTTCTTCTTCTTCTTCTTCTTCTTCTTCTTCTTCTTCTTCTTCTTTTTCTTCTTCTTGTTCTTCCTCTTCTTCTTCTTCCACTTCTTCGTGTTGCACACCTTCATCCTTTTATTTTCAACTCTTCTCCTTCATTTTCTTCTTCTTCTTCTTCTTCCACTTCTTCGTGTTCCACACCTTCATCCTTTTATTTTCAACTTCTTCTCCTTCGTCTTCTTCTTCTTCTTCTTCTTCTTCTTCACCTACTCCTCCTTCTTCTTGTTATACTTCTTCTTCCTCATATTCTTCTTCTCCTTGATCTTCTTCTTCTCCTTCAACTTCTTCTTCTTCTTTGTCTTCTTATTTTCTCTTGTTGTTCTTTCTCTTCTTTTTCTTCTTCCTCTTCTTCTTCTACTACTACTACAACTTCTTCATCTTGTTGTTGTTGTTCTTCTTCTTCTTCTTCTCCTTCTACTTGTTTCATCTTCATCTTATTTTTCTTCTTCATCTTCTTCTTCTTCTTCTCCCTCTTCTTCATCTCCTTCTTCTTCTTGTTCTTCTTGTTCTTCTTCTTCTTCTTCTTCTTCTTCTTCTTCTTCTCCTTTTTCTTCTTCTTCCTTTCCTTTTTCTTTATCAACTTCTTCATCTTTTTCTTCTTCTTCGTCATCATTATCATCTTCTTCTTCTTCTTACACTACTTCATAATTTTCTTCTTCTTCGTCCGCTTCTTCTTCTTCATCTTCTTCCACTTCTTCTTCGTCTTCTTCTTCTTCGACTTCTTCGTCTTATTCTTCTTTATCTTCTTCTACTTCTTCTTCTTCTTCTTTGTCCTCTTCTTCTTCTTCTTCTTCTTCGTCTTCTTCTTTTCTTTGCCTTCTTTTACTACTACTACTTCTTCTCCTCCTCCTCCTCCTTCATTTTCTTTTTCTTCAACTTCTTCTTCTTCCTCTTTTTATTCTTCTTCTTATTCTTCTTCGTCTTATTCTAGTTCACCATCCTCTTCTTCTTCTTCTTCTTCTTCTTCTTCTTCTTGTT
>JAIUJO010002338.1:65000-70000 GCA_023846275.1 Vanilla planifolia
TATTCTTCTTCTTCTTCTTCTTTTACCACTTCTTCTTCTTCAACTACTTCTTCTTCCACTTCTTCTTCTTCTTCTTCTTCTTCTTCTTCTTTTCTTTATTTTTCTTCTTCTTGTTCTTCCCCTTCTTCTTCATCTTCTTCTTATTCTTCTACTTCTTCTTCTTCTTCTTCTTCTTCTTCTACTACTACTACTACTACTTCTTCATCTTGTTCTTTTACTTCTTCTTCTTCTCCTTCTCCTTGTTCTTTTTCTTCTTCTTCATCTTCTTCTTCTTTTTTCTTCTACTACTACTTCTTCTTATTCTTATTCTTCTTCTTCTTTTTCTTTTTCTCCCTCTTCTTCTTCTTCTCCTCCTCCTCCTTCTACTTCTTCTTCTTCATCATCTTCTTCTTCTTCTTCTCTTTCTTTTCTTATACTACTTCTTCTCCTTCTATTTTTTCTTGTTCTTGGTCTTCTTCTTCTTTTTCTTCTACTTCTACTTCTTCTTCTTCTCCTCCTCCTTCTTTCTTCTACTTCTTCTTCATTTTCTTCAATTTCTTCTTCTGCTTCTTCTACTACTTCTTCTTCTTCTTCTTAAACTTCTTCTTCTCCTTCTTTCTCGTCTTCTTCTACTTATTTTTCTTCTTCTTCAAGTACATCCACATCTTCTTCTTCTTTTCCATCTTCATCTTCTTCATCTTCTTTTTTTTTTCTTCTTATTCTTCTTCTTCATCTCCTTTTTCTTTGTTATCTTCTCATTCATCTTCTTCCTATAGTTCTACATGTTCTTCTTCTTCTTCTTCTTCTTCTTCTTCTTCTTCTTCTTCTCCTGCTTCTTCTTCTCCTTCTTCTTCTTCATCATCTTCTTCTGCATCATTTTCTTCTTCTTCTTCGCCTTTTTTTTCTTTTTCTTCTTCTTCTTTTACTACTCTTCCTCTTTTTCTTCTTCTTCTTCTTCTTCTATTTCTTCTTCTTCATCTTCTTCTTCTTCTCCTTCTTCTTCTTCTTCTTCATTTAATTCTTGTTCTACTTCTTCTTCATCTTCTTACTCTTCGTCTTCTTCTTCTTCTTCTAATCATGATGAGATAAGATCTGAAGTATTAGATTTGAAATCGAAATAGATGGTAACGATGATGAGGTTACTATTTACACAAGTAGAGAGACTCAATTGTTCAATGAAGCATGAACGACTGAAGATAAAAGACTGTTCACAAATGCAGGTGTGATCTAGACCGTTCAATCACAAAAACCTTCGATTTGTTGTTGCAAAAATCTCAAGTTTGATAAAGCTTATCTTTAATCCCATATTACTAAATTGCTTAAGTTTTTTATGCTTCTAATAGAACCATTGCATATTATAATTTCTCTAATGGGGTTGGGTACCCTTTGATATTCTTGAGAATTCATAACTTGAGTTCTCAGCACGTGCATATGTGTTCAATAAGGCCTCCTTCTTCTTCTTCTTCTTCTTCTACTTAAACTTCTTCTTCATCTTCTTTTTCTTCTTCTTCATCTTCTTCTTCTTCTTCTTCTGCTTCTTCATAATCTTCGTCTTTTTTTCCTCTTCTTCGTCATCTTCCTCTGCTTCGCCATTTTCGACTTTTCTTCTTCTTCTTCTTGTTCGACTTGTTTTTTTTTCTTCTTTTTCTACTTCTTCTTCACCTTCATCTTCTTCTTCTTTTTCTTCTTCTTTTTCTTCTTCTTCTTCATCTTCTTTTTCTTTGTCTTCTTCTTCTTCTACTTATTCTTCTTCTTCTTCTTCTCCTTCCTCTTCTTCTTCATCACCATCTTCTTCTTCTTCTTCTTCTTCTTCTTCCACTTCTGTCTTTTTCATCATCTTCTTCTTCTTCTACTTCTTCTACTTCTTCTTCATCATCTTCTTCTTCTTCTTTTTTGAATTCTTCTTTTTCTTCTTGTTGTACTTCTACTTCTTCTTCATCTTCTTCTTCTATTTCTACTTCTTCTTTTTCTTCTTCTTCTACTTCTTCTTCTCCTTCTTCTTTTTCATCTTCTTCTTCTTCTTCTTAATCCACTTCTTCTGCTTCGTCTTCTTCTTCTTCTTCTTCTTCCTCCTCTTCCTCTTCTTCTTCATTTCTTCTCCTTCCTCTTCTTTATCTTCTTCTTCTTCTTCTTCTTCTTCTTCTTCTTCTTCTTCCTCTTTTTCTTCTTCTTGTTCTTCTTCTCCTTTTCTTTTTCAACTTCTTCTTCTTCTTCTTCTTCTTCTTCTTCTTCTTCTTCCTCCTCCTCTTCCTCTTCTTCTTCTTTTCTTCTTCTTCTTCATCATCTTCTTCTCCTTCTTCCTCTTCTTCTTTTTGTTCTTATTACTTTTCTTCTTCTTCTCCTTCTTCTTCTTCTTCCTCTTCTTCTTCTTCTTCTTCTTCTTCTTCTTTGTCTTACTCTTCATCTTCATCTTCATCTTCTTCCTCTTCTTCTTCTTCTACTTCTTCTTCTTCTTCTTTGTCTCCCTCTTTTTCTTCTTCTACTACTTCATTTCCTTTTTGTTCTTATTTTTTTTCTTCATCGTCTTTGTCTTCCTCTTGTTTGCCTTTTTGTTCGTCATTTTTTCTTCCTTTTCTTCGTCTTCTTCATCATCATCATGATCTTTATTTTCTTCTTCTTCTTCTACGTCTTCATCATTATATTCTTCTTCCACCTCATCTTTTTCTTCTCCTTCATCTTGTCTTTGACGTTCTTCTTCGACAAGTTATTCTTCTTCCTCTTCTTCTTCTTTCCCTTCTTCATGTTCAACTTCTTCTTTCTCTTCTTCCTCATCTTCTTCTTCATCTTCTTCTTCATCCTCTCACTTCTTCTTCTTCTTCTTCTTCTTCTTCTTCATCTACTTCAGTTCCTTTTTGTTCTTATTCTTTTTCTTCATCTTCTTTGTCTTCCTCTGCTTTGCCTTTTTGTTCATCATTTTTTCTTCCTTTTCTTTGTCTTCTCCATCATCATCATGATCTTTATTTTCTTCTTCTTCTTATACGTCTTCATCATTATATTCTTCTTCCACCTCATCTTTTTCTTCTCCTTCATCTTCTCTTTGACGTTCTTCTTCGACAAGTTATTCTTCTTCCTCTTCTTCTTCTTTCCCTTCTTCATGTTCAACTTCTTCTTTCTCTTCTTCCTCATCTTCTTCTTCATCTTCTTCTTCTTCCTCTCACTTCTTCTTCTTCTTCTTCTTCTTCTTCTTCTTCTTCTTCTTCTTCTTGTTCGTCCTCTTCTTCTTCTTCCTCTTCTTCGTCGTCCTCATCTTCATCTTTCTATTTTCAACTTCTTCTCCTTGGTCTTCTTCTTCTTCATCATCATCATCATCTTCCACTTCTTCTTCTTCACCTACTCCTCCTTCTTCTTGTTTAACTTCTTCTTTCTCATACTCTTCTTCTCCTTAATCTTCTTCTCCTTCAACTTCTCCCTCTTCTTTGTCTTCTGCTTCTTATTCTTAACCTTCTTCGTCTTGTTGTTCTTTCTCTTCTTTTTCTTCTTCTTCTTCTTCTTCTTATTCTTCTTCATCTACTACTACTACTACTGCTACAACTTCATCTTCTTGTTGTTTTTCTTCTTCTTCTTCTTCTTCTTGTTCATCTTCATCTTATTTTTCTTCTTCATCTTCTTCTTCTTCTTCTCCCTCTTCTTCATCTCTTTCTTCTTCTTCTTCTTCTTCTTCATCAGTATTTTCTTCTTCTTCTTCTTCTTCTTCTTCCTCATCTTCTTCTTCTCTTTTTTCTTCTTCTTCCTTTCCTTTTTCTTCATCTACTTCTTTGTCTTTTTCTTCTTCTTCTTATTCTTCTTCTTCTTCTTCTTCTTTCGCTACTTTATCATTTTCTTCTTCTTCTTCGTCCTTATCTTCTTCTTCATCTTCTTCCTCTTTTTCTTCTTCTTCTTCTTCTTCTTCTTCTTCTTCTTCGCCTAATTCTTCTTTATCTTCTTCTTCTTCTTCTTCTTCTTCTTCATGTTCTTTGTCCTCTTCTTCTTCTTCTTCCTCTTCTTCTTCTTCTTCTTCTTCTTCTTAAACTTCTTCTTCATCTTCTTCTTCTTGTTTTTCTTGTTTTTCTTCTTCTTCTTCTTCTTCTTCTTCTTCTGCTTTGTCATTTTTTTCCGCTTCTTCTTCATCTTCCTCTTCTTTGTCTTTTTCGACTTCATCTTCTCCTTCTTCTTCTTGTTTGACTTGTTTTTCTTCTTCTTCTTCTACTTCTACTTCTTCACCTTCTTCTTCTTCTTCTACTTCTTCTTCACCTTCTTCTTCTTCTTCTTCTCTTCTTCTTCTTCTTCTTTGTCTTCTTCTTCTTCTACTTATTCTTCTTCTTCTCCTCCTTCCTCTTCTTCTTCATCACCTTCTTCTTCTTCTTCTTCTTCTCCTTCTTCTTCTTCTTCCACTTCTTTGTCATTTTAATCTTCTTCTTCTTCTTCTTCTACTTCTTCTTCACCTGTTCTTCTTTTTCTTCTTTTTTGAAATCTTCTATTTCTTCTTGTTCTACTTCTACTTCTTCTTCTTCATCATCTTCTTCATCTTCTGCTTCTTCTCCTTCTTGTTTTCTTCTTTGTCTCGTTCTTCTTCTTCTTCTACTTCTTTTTCTTTTTCTTCCTATTCTTTTTCTTCCTCTTCTTTTTCTTCCTCTGCTTTGTCTTTTTGTTGGTCATATTTTCTTCTTTTTCTTCGTCTTCTTCATCATCATCATGATCTTCGTTTTCTTCTTTTTTTCTACATCTTCATCATTATATTCTTCTTCCACCTCATCTTTTTCTTCTCCTTCTCCTTCTCCTTCTCCTTCTTCTTCTTCTTCTTCCCCTTATTCTTCGTCCTCTTTTTCTCTGTGTTCTATTTCTTCGTCTCTTTCTTCATCTTCTTCTTCTTCTTCTTCTTCTTCTTCTTTGTCTTGTTTTTCTTGTTCTTGTTCTTCTTCTACTCCTACTACAGCCTTCATCTTTTATTTCTTATTATTATTATTATTATTAATATTATTTTGCTTCTTTTCTACTTCTTCTTCTTCTTCTCCTTCTAAATCTTCTTCTCCTTCTCCATCTTC
>JAIUJO010002338.1:85000-87446 GCA_023846275.1 Vanilla planifolia
TTTGAAGTCTTCTTATTCTTCTTCTTCTTATTCATCTTCTTCTACCTCTTATTTTTTTTCTTTGACTTCTCCTTCTTCTTCTTCTTCTTCATCTTCTTCATCATCATCTTCTTCTTCTTCTTCTTTTTGTTCATATCCTACTTCATGTTCTTCTTCTTCTTCTCCAACTTCTCATTCTTCTCCTTTTTCCTCTTCTTTTTCTTCTTCTTCTTCCTCCTCTTCTTCTTCTTCTTCCTCCTCCTCCTCCTCGTATTCTTCTTCCTCTTCTCCATCTTCATCTTCTTCTTTGTCTTATTCTTCTTCTCCTTCGTCTTCTTCTTTTTCCTCTTATTCTTCTTCTTTTTCTTCTTCTACTTCTTCTTCTTCTTCATCTTCTTTTACTTCTTCTTCCTCTCCTTATTCTTCCTCTTCTTCATCTTCTTCTACTTATTCTTCTTCTTCTTTCTCTTTCTTCTTCTTCTTCTTCTTCTTTGTCTTCTTCTTCTTCTATTACTACTTCTTCTTCAAAATCTTCTTCTTCTTCTTCTTCATCATCCTCTTCGTCTTCTTCCACTTCTTCATCTTTGTGTTCATCTTCTTCGTCTTCGTACTCTTCTTTTTCTTCTTCTTCTTCTCCTCCTTCTTCTTCTTCTTATTCTCCTCCCTCTTCAAATTCTTCTTCTTCTTCTTCTTCTTCTTCTTCGTCTTCTTCTACATCCTCATCTTCTTCATCATCATCATCAACTTCGTCTTCTTTTTTGTTTTCTTCTTCTTATCCTTCTTCTTCTTCCTTGTCTTCGTCCACTTCTTCTTCTTCTTCATCTTCTTCTTCTTTGTCCTCTTCTTTTTCTTCAATATCTTCTTCTTCCTTGTCTCTTCTTCTTTTTCTTTGCCTTCTTCTTCTTCTCCTACTACTTCCACTTCTTCTGTTTCTTCTTCTTCTTCTTCTTCTTCCACTTCTTATTATTCTTCTTCTTCTTATTCTTCTTCTTCTTCTTCTTCAACTTCTTCTTCCTGCTCTCTGTCTTCTACTTCTTCTTCCCTCTTCCACTTCTTGTTCTTCTCCATCTTTTTCTACATTCAACTTCTGCTTCTTTCTCTTCTTCTCCTTCTCCTTCTTCTACCTATTCTTCTTCTTCATCATCTTTGTCTTCTTCTTCTTCATCATCATCTTCTTGTACTTCTTCTTTTCTTCTTATTCTTCTTATTCTTCATCTTTGTCTTCTTCTTTTTCATCTTTCTCTTCTTCTTCTTCTTCTTCTTCTACTACTTCTACTTCTTCTTCTTCATCTTCTACATCTTCTTCTTCCTCTTCCTCTTCTTCTTCATCATCTTAAGCTTCTTCTTCTTCTTCTTATGCTTTTGCTTTGTCTTCTTCTTCATCTTCTTCTTCTCCTTCTAATTCTTCTTCTTCTTCTTCTACTTCTTCTTCTAGTTCTTTTTCGACTTCTTTGTCCTCTTGTTCTTCATCTTCGTCTTCTTCATCTTCTTCTCCTTCCCCTTATTTTTCTTCCTCAAGTTCTTGTTCATCTTTTTCTTCTTCATCACCTTTTTCTTCTTCTACTTCATCATACTCTTCTTCTTCGTCTTCTTCTTCTTCTTCTTCTTTGTCAACAACTTCTTCTTCTTCTTTTATGCCCACTTCTTCTTCTTCTTCTTCTTATACGCCAACTCCTTCTTCTTCTTCTTCTTCTTCTACTTCTTCTCCATTTTCATCTACTTTTTCTTCTTGTTCTTGTTCTTCTTCTTCTTCTCCTTCCCCTTCTTGTTCTTCTTCTTCTTCTTCTCCTTCTTCTACTTCTTTTACTTCTTCTTCTTCTTCTTTTTTTCTTCTTCTTATTCTCCTTCTTTTTCTTTTATTTCTTCTTCTTCTTCTCCTCCTCCTTCTTCTTCTTCTTCCTCATCTTATTCTTCTTCCTCCTCCTCCTCTTCTTCTTCTTCTTCTTCTTCTATGTCTTCTTCTTCTTTTTCTTATTCTTCTTTTCTTCTTCTTCTTCTTCTTCTTCTTCATATTCTTCATCATCATCTTCTTCTTCTTTTTCTTCTTTGCTTCTTCTTCTTCGTCTTCTTCATCTTTGTCCTATTCATCTTCGTCTTCTTCTTCTTGTTCTTCTTCAACTTCTTTTTCTTTTCTTCCTCTTCTTCTTCTTCTTCTTTGCCTTCTTCTTTTTCTTCTTCCTGTTCTTCTTCCTCTTCTTCTTCTTCTTCTTCTTCTTCTTCTTTTTCTTCTTCTTCTCCTTCATCGTTTTCTTCTTCTTCTTTTTGTTCTTCATCATCATCATCATCATCTTCTTCTTCTTCTTCTTCTTTTACTTCTAGTACTTTTTCTTCTTTCCTATCTTCTTCTTTGACTTCTTCTTCTTCTACATTTTCTTTTTTTTTTTCTTCTTCTTCTTCTTCTTATTCCTCTTCTTCTTTTTCCTCTTCTTCGACTTCTTCTTCTTTGTCTCTTCTTCTTCCTCTTCTT
>JAIUJO010002289.1:5000-7500 GCA_023846275.1 Vanilla planifolia
AGAAGAAGAAGAAAATGATGAAGAAGAAAGGGAAGAAGAGGTTGAAGAAGATGAAGAAAAAGAAGAAAAATAGAAAGAAAAAGAAGAAGAAGAAGATGAAGAAGAAGAAGAAGAACTAGAAGAAGAAGAGGACAAAGAGGAAGGAGAAAAACAGAAAGAAGAAGAGAAAGAAGTGGAAGAAGAAGATGAAGAAGAAGAAAAATTAGAAGAAGAAGAAGAACAGTAACAAGAATAATAAGAAGATGAGGATTAAGAAGAAAAGAAGAAGAAGAAGATGAAGAAGAAAAGGAAGAAGAAGAAGAATTAGAAGAACAAGAATTAGAAGAAGAGTTATTAGAAGAAGAAGAGGAGGAGAAAGTTGCAGAAAAAGTTAAAGAAGAAGAAGAAGAAGAAAAAGGAGGAGGACAAGAAGGAGAAGAAGGAGAAGTTGTAAAAGAAGGAGAAGAAGAAGATGGAAAAGAAGAAAAAGAAGAAGAAGGAGAGGGAGAAGAAGAAGGAGGAGAAAAAGAAGAAGACAAAGAAGAAGAAGAAGAAGAAGGAAAAGAAGAAGAAGTAGAAATAGAAGAAGAAGAAAAAGAAGCGAAAGAAGAAGTAGAAGAAGAAAAAGGGGAAGAAGCAGAAGATGAAGAATAAGAAGAATAAGAATAAGAAGAAGAAGAACAACAACAACAACAAGGAGAAGATGTAAATGAAGAAGACGAAGAGGAAGAAGAAGAAGAAGAAGAAGAAGAAAAGTAGAACAAGGAGAAGAAGAAGAAGAAAAAGAAGAAGAAGAAGAAGAAGAGGAAGAACAAGAAGAAGAAAAAGTTAGAAGGTGAAGCAGAAGATGAAGAAGAGAAGAAGAAGAAGAGGAAGTTGAGAAGACAAAGAAGAAGAAGAAGAAGAAGAAGAAATAGGAGAAGAGGAAGATGAAGGAGGAGTAGAAGAAGAAGACTAAGAACAAGATTAAGAAGAAGAATAATAAGTAGTGGAAGAAGAAGAAGAAGAAGAAGAAGGAAGAAGAAGAAAATGTAGAAGAAGAAAGAGAAGAAGAGGTTGAAGAAGATGATGAAGAAGAAAAAAAATAAGAAGAAGAAAAAGAAGAAGAAGAAGAGGACAAAGAGGAAGGAGAAAAAGAGGAAGTAGATGAGGAAGAAGAAGAAGTGGAAGAAGAAGAAGAAGAAGAAAAAGAAGTAGAAGAGGAACAATAACAAGAACAGTAAGAAGATGAAGATTAAGAATAAGAAAAGAATAAGAAGAAGGAAAGGAAGAGGAAGAAAAATTAGAAGAAGAGGAAAAAGAAGAGGAAGAAGAGGAAGGGGAAGAAGAAGAAGAAGAAAATGGAAAGGAAGATGAAGAAGAAGATAAAGTAGAAGAAGTAGAAGAAGAAAAGTAGAAGAAGAAGAAGAAGATGTAGATGAAGAAGAAGAAAGAGAAGAAGAAGAAGAAGAAAAAGAAGAAGAAGAAGAAGATAAAGAAGAAGTAGAAGAAACAGAATAAAGAAGAAAACGATGAGGGAAAAGTAGAAGAAGAGGAAGAGGAAGAAGAAGATGATGAAGAAGAAGAGGAAGAAAAAGAAGGCAAAGAAGAGAAGAAGAGGAAGAAGATGAAGAAGAAAAAAATAATGCGAAGAAGAAGAGGAACACAAAGATGAAGAAGAAAAAGGGGAAGAAGAAAATGTTTAAGAAGAGGAAGAAGAAGAAGAAGAGGAAGAAGAAGATGAAGAAGAAGAAGAAGAAGAAGAAGAAAAAAAAGAAGAAAAAGAAGGAGAAGAAAAGAGGAAATTAAAGAATTTAAAGAAGAAAAGGAAAACAAAGAAGAAGAAGGAGAAAAAGAAGAAGAAAAAGAAGTACAAGAAGAAGAAGAAGAATAATAAGAAGCCGAAGAAGAAGAAGGAGAATTTGAAGAAGCAGAAGGACAAGAAGAAGAAGAAGAACAAGAAGGAGATGATGAAGAGGAAGAAGAAGAAGAAGAGGAATTAGAAGAAGAAGAATTAGAAGAAAATGAATTAGAAAAAGAATTAGAAGAAGAAGAAGGCAAAGAAAAAGATGTAGAGGAAGAAGAATAACAAGAAGAATAAGAAGAAGAACAGGGAGAAGATAAAGAAGAATAAGAAGAAGAAAAAGAAAAAGTAGAGCTAGTAAGAGAAGAAGAAGAAGAAAAAGATGAAGTAGAAGAAGAATAGAAGAAAAAGTAGAAGAAGGAGAAGAAGAAGAAGAAGAAGTGTATTGAAAGAGGAAAAAGAAGAAGAAGAAGAAGAAGAAGAAGAAGAACCGTAAGAGGAAGAATAAGAAGAAGAAGAAGAAAAAAATGCAAAAGAAGAAGAATGGGAAGAAGAAGAACAAGAATAAGAATTAGAAGAGGAAGAAGAACAAGAACAAGAACAAGAAGTTGATGAAGAAGAAGATGGAGAAAAAGAAAAGAAAAGTAGAAGAAGTGGAAGAAGAAAAAGAAGAAGAAGAAGAGGACAAAGAAGAAGAAGAAGAAGAAGAAGAAGAAGAAGGAGGACAAGAAGAAGAAG
>JAIUJO010002289.1:12500-15000 GCA_023846275.1 Vanilla planifolia
AGAAGAAGAAAAAGCAGAAGTAGATGAAGAAGAAGAAGATAAATAATAATAATAATAAGAAGTAGAGGATGAACAAGAAAAAGAAAAGGATGATGATCAAGAAGAAGAAGCAGAAAAAGAAGAAGAAGAGGAAGAAGAGGAAGAAGGAGGAGAAGAAGAAGGAGAAAGAGGAGAATAAGAATGGAAGGAGTAGAAGAAGAAAAGGAGAAGTAGAAGAAGAAAAACAAGAAAAAAGAAGAACAAGAAGAAGACATTGACGTAGAAGAAGATGAAGAAGAAGGGGAAGAAATGGAAGAAGATGAAAAAGTGGAAGAAGAGGCAAAGAAAAGGAAGTAAAGGAAGGAGAAGAAAAAAGAAAAGAAGAAAAAAAAGAAGGAGAAGAAGAGGAAGACGAAGAAGAAGAAGAAGAAGAAGAAGAAGAAAAAGAAGAAGAAGAAGAAGTAGAATTAGAAGAAGAATAATTAGAAGAAAAAGAATTATAAGAAGAAGAAGAATTAAGAAGTAGATGAAGGAGAAGAAGAAGAAGAAGAAGAGAAAATGAACAAGTAGAAGAAGAAGTAGAAGAAGAAGAAGAACAAGAAGAAGAAGAATTGGAAGAAGATGAGGAATTAGAAGAAGAAGAATTAGACGAAGAAGAAAAGAAAGAAAAAGATGTAAAAGAAGAAGAAGAAGAAGAAGAAGAAGAAGAACAAGAACAAGAAGTAATTGTAGATGAAGAAAAAAGAAGAACAAGTTAAAGAAGCAGAAGAATGGAGAAAAAGAAAATGAAAATGAAGAAGTAGAAGAGGAAGAAGAAGAAGAAGAAGAAGTAGAAGTTGAAGAAAAAGAAGAAGAAGAAGAAGAAGAAGAAGGAGAAAGGAGAAGAAGAAGAAGGAGAAGCAGAAGAAGGAGCAAAAGAATGAGAAGAAGAAGAAGAAGAAGGAGAAGAAGAAGAAGAAGAAGAAGAAGAAGAAGAAGAAGAAGAGGAAGTAGAAGTTGAAGAAGCAATAGAAGAAGAAGAAGAAGAAGAATAAGAAGAATATGAAGAAGAGGAAGAAGATGAGGAATTAGAAGAAGAATAATTAGAAGAAGAATTTTAAGAAGAAGAATTAGATGAAGAAGAAGAGGAAGAAGAAGAAGTAGTAGTAGTAGTAGAGAAGAAGAAGAAGAAGAAAAAGAAGAAGAAGAAGAAGAAGAAGAAGTAGAGGAAGAAGGAGAAGAAGAACAATAAGCAAAAGAAGTTGAAGAAGTAGAAGAAGGAGAAGAAGAAAAAGAAGACGAAGAAGTAGAAGTCAAAGAGAAGAGGAAGAAGAATAAGAAGAAGAAGAAGAAGAAGAAGAAGTCGAAGAGGAAGAAGAAGAAGAAGAACACAAAGAAGAAGTCGAAAGAAAAGAAGTAGAAGAAGTGGAAGAAGAAGAAGAAGAAGTAGTAGAAGAAGAAGAAGAAGAAGAAGAAGAAGTTAAAGAAGAAGTTAAAGAAGAAGAATAAGGAGATAAAGAAAAAGAAAAAATAAAAGTAAAAGAGGAAGAGGAAGAAGAAGAAGGAGAAGAAGGAAATGGAGAAGAAGGAGAAGAAAAAGAAGAAGAAAAAGAAGAATAAAGGAAGAACAAGAAGAAGAGGAGGAAAAAGAAAATAAAGAAAGAAAGAGTACTCAAAGAAGTGGAAGAATGCAAACAAGAAGTAGAAGAAGAGTAAGAAGAAGAAGAAAAATAAGAAGAAGAAGAAGTAAGAGAAGGAGAAGAAGGAGAAGATAAAGAAGAAGAAGAAGAAGAAGTAGAGGTAGAAGGAGAAGAAGAAGAATAACGAGAAGTTGAAGGAGAAGAAGGAGAAGAAGAAGAAGAAGAAGAAGAAGATGTCGAAGAACAAGAGGAAGAAGAATAATAATAAGAAGAAGAATAATAAGTAACAGAAGAAGAGGAAGAGGAAGAAGAAGAAGAAGAACACAGAAAAAGACGGAAGCAAAGAAGATGAAGAAGAAGAAGAGCAAGAAGAAGTAGTAGAAGAAGAAGAAAAAGAAGAAGAAGTTAAAGAAGAAGAAGATGGAGAATAAGGAAAAGAAAAAGTAGATGTAGATGAGGAGAAGAAGAAGAAGAAGAAGAAGAAGAAGAAGAAGAAGAAGAGAAAGAAGAAGAAGAAGGAAGAAGGAGAAGGAGAAGAAGAGAAGGAGAAGATGATGAAGAAGAAGAAGGTGAAAAGGAAGAAGAAGAAGAAGAAGATGATCAAGAAGAGGAGGAAGAAGAAGTAGAAGGAGAAGAAGAAGAAGAAGATGATGATGAATAAGAAGAAGAAGAAGAAGAAGAAGTAAGAAGAAGTAGAAGAAGAAGAAGAAGAAGAAGAAGATGAAGAGGAACAAGATGAGGAATTAGAACAAGAAGAATTAGAAGAACAAGAATTTTAAGAAAGAAGAATTAGACGAAGAAGAAGAGGAAGAAGAAGAAGTAGAAGAAGAAGAAGAAGAAGAAAAAGAATAAGTAGAAGAAGAAGATAAAGAAGAAAAAGAAGAAGAAGAAGAAGTAGAGAT
>JAIUJO010002289.1:25000-27500 GCA_023846275.1 Vanilla planifolia
AAGGGGAAGAAGAAGAAGGAGAAGAAGAAGGGGAAGGAGAAGGAGGAAGAAAAAGAAGAAGAAGAAGAAAAAGAGGAAGAAGACGAAGTGGAAGAAGAAGAAGAACAAGAAGAACAAGAAGAAAAAGTTGAAGAAGAAGAAGAAGAAGAGAAAGATATAGCAAAAGAAGAAGAAGAAGAAGTAGACAATGAAGATGTAGTATAACAAGAAAAAGATAAAGAAGAAGAAGAAGAAGAAGAAGATTATGATGAGGTAGAAGTAAAAGAAGAAAAAAAGAGGAAGAAGAAGAAGAAAAAAACGAAAAAAGGAAGAAAAGGAAGAAGAAGAAGAAGGAGAAGAAGAAGGCGAAGGAGGAGAAGAAGAAGGAGGGAGAAGAAAAGAAGAAGGAAAAAAAGAAGAAGACAATGATGAGAAAGAAGATCAAGAAGAAGAAGACAAAGAAAAAGAAGAAGAATATGATGAAGATAAAGAAGAAGAAGAAGAAGAAGATGAAGAAGAAGAAAAAAGAAGCATAACAAGTAGAAGTACAGGAAGAGTAAGAAGAAGGTGGGCAAGAAGAAGATGGGGAAGAAGTAGAAGAAACAAAAGAAGAAGAAGAAGTAGAAGAAGAAGATGAGGGAGAAGAAATTGAAGAAGAAGAGGAAGATATAGAAGAGCAAGCAGAGGAAGAAGAAAATGTAGTAGTAGTAGTAGAAGAAGAAGAAGAAGAATAAGTAGAAGAAGAAGAAGAGGAAGAAGAAGAGGATAAACAAGGAGAAGAAGAAGAAGAAGACGAAGAAGGAAAAGTAGAAGAAGAAGAAGAAGAAGAAGAAGAAGAAGAAGAAGAAGAAATGGAGAAGGAGAAGGAGAAGAAGATGATGAAGAAGAAGTAGAAGAAGAAGAAAAAGAAGAAGGAGAAGTAGAAGAAGAAGGGGAAGAGGGAAGAGGAGAAGGAGAAGAAGAAGAAGGAGAAGAAGAAAAAGAAGAAGGAGAAGAAGAAGTAGAGGAAGAAGAAGAAGAAGGAGAAGGAGAAGAAATGGAAGGAGAAGGAGAAGAAGAAGAAGAAGAAGAAGGAGAAGAAGGAGGAGAAGAAGAAGAATAAGGAGGAGAAGAAGAAGAATAAGGAGAAGAAGAAGAAGAAGAAGAAGTACCAGAAGAAGAAGAAGAAGAAGAAGAAGTAAGAGAAAAAGAAGAAAAAAGAGAAGAAAAAGAAAAAGAAGAAGAAGAAGAAAAACAAGAAAAAGAAGAAGAAGAAGAAGGAGAAGAAGAAGTAGAAGAAGAAGAAGAAGAACAAGAATAAGAAGAACAAGGACCAAGAGAAGAAGGAGAAGAAGAAGAATAAGAAGAAAAAGATGAAGTTGTTGAACAAGAAGAAGAAGTAGAAGAAGAAGAAGAAGGCGAAGAAGAAGAAGAAGAAGAAGAAGAAGGCAAAGAAGAAGAATAAGAAGGACAAGTAGATGAAGAAGATGAAGATGATGAAAAAGGGCAGGTAGAAGAAGAAGAAGAAGAAGAAAGAAGAAGAAGAAGAAGCAGAAGAAGAGGAAGAAGAAGAAGAACGAGTAGAAGAAGAAGAAGTAGAGGTAGAAGAAGAAAAAGAAAAAGAAGTAGAAAAAAGAAGGAGATGGAGAAGAGGAAAAAGAAGATGAAGAAAAAGAAGAAAAAGAAGAAGAAGAAGAAGAGAAAGAAGAAGAAGAAGAAGAAGAAGAAGACGACGACGATGATGATGAAGCGAAAGAAGAAGAAGAAGAAAAAAAGAAGGAGAAAAAAAGTAGAAGGAGAAGTTGAAGTAGTAGAAGAAGTAGTAGAAGAAGGAGAAGAAGAAGAAGAAAAACAAGAAAAAGAAGAAGAACAAGAACAAGAACAAGAAGGAGGAGAAGAGGAATTAGAAGAAGAAGGAGAAGAAGAAGAAGAAAATGCAAAAGAAGAGGAATAAGAAGAAGAAGAAGAAGAAAAAAAGAAGGAGAAAAAAAGTAGAAGGAGAAGTTGAAGTAGTAGAAGAAGTAGTAGAAGAAGGAGAAGAAGAAGAAGAAAAACAAGAAAAAGAAGAAGAACAAGAACAAGAACAAGAAGGAGGAGAAGAGGAATTAGAAGAAGAAGGGGAAGAAGAAGAAGAAAATGCAAAAGAAGAGGAATAAGAAGAAGAAGAAGAAGAAGAAGAAGAAGAAGAGTAAGAAATGGAGAAGGAGAAGAAGAAGAAGATGATAAAGAAGAAGTAAAAGAAGAAGAGAAAGAAGAAGAAGAAGAAGATGAGGGAAGAGGAGAAGGGGAAGAAGAAAAAGAAGAGGAAAAAGAGGAGGAAGAAGAAGAAGAAGGAGAAGAAGAAGAAGAAGAAAAGGAAGAAGAAGAAGAGAATGATGAAGAAGTTGAAGGAGAAGAAGAAGTACAAGAAAAAGAAGAAGAAGAAGAAGAAGTACACGAAAAAGAAGAAAAAAGAGAAGAAGAAGAAAAAGAAGAAGAAAAACAAAAACATGAAAAAGAAGAAGAAGAAGATGAAGAAGAGAAGAAGAAGAAGAAAAGGAGG
>JAIUJO010002289.1:32500-35000 GCA_023846275.1 Vanilla planifolia
GAAGAAGAAGAACAAGAAGAGGAAGAAGAAGAAGAAGAAGAAGAAGAAGAAGAAGAAGAACTGCAAGAAGAAGAAGAGGACAAAGAGGAAGGAGAAAAAGAGGAAGTAGAAGAAGAAGAAGAAGAAGAAGTGGAAGTAAAAAAAGAAGAAGAAGAAGAAAAAGAAGAAGAGGAAGAATAATAACAAGAACAATAAGAAGATGAGGATTAAGAAGAAAAGAAGAAGAAGAAGAAGAAAAGGAAGAGGAAGAAAAATTAGAAGAAAAGGAAAAAGAAGAGAAGAAGAGGAAGGGGAAGAAGAAGAAGAAAAAGAAGAAGAAGAAGATGGAAAAGAAGATGAAGAAGAAGATAAAGTAGAAGAAGAAGAAGAAGAAGTAGAAAAAGAAGAAGAAGTAGATGAAGAGAAGAAAGGGAAGAAGAAGGAAAAGAAGAAGAAGAAGAAGAAGATTGAGAAGAAGTAGAAGAAAAAGAATAAGAAGAAAAAGAAGAAGGAAAAGAAGAAGAATAGGAGGAAGAAGAAGAAGAAGAAGAAGAGGAAGAAAAAGAAGAGGGAGAAGAGGAAGAAGAGGAAGAAGATGAAGAAGAAAAATGAATGCAAAGAAGAAGAGGAATGCGAAGATGAAGAAGAAAAAGGGGAAAAGGAAGATGTTTAAGAAGAGGAAGAAGAAGAAGAAGAGGAAGAAAACAAAGAAGAAGAAGAAGGAGGAGGAGGAGGAGGAGGAGGAGGAGGAGGAGGAGAAGAAGAAGAAGAAGAAGAAAAAGAAGGAGAAGAAAAAGAGGAAATTAAAGAATTTAAAGAAGAATAAGAAAACAAAGAAGAAGAAGGAGAAGTGGAAGATAAAGAAGATTAAAAAGAATAAAAAGAAGAAGAAGAAGTCGAAGAAGAAGGACAACAAGAAAAAGGGGAAGGAGAGGAAGAAGAAGAAGAAGAAAAAGATGAAGAAAAAGTAGAAGGACAAGAAGAAGAAGAAGAAGAATAAGAAGAGGAAGATGAGAAAGGAGAAGATGAAGAAGAAGCAGAAGGACAAGAAGAAGAAGAAGTAGTAGAAGTAGAAGAAGAAGAAGGAGAAGATGAAGAGGAAGAAGAAGAAGAGGAATTAGAAGAAGAAGAATTAGAAGAAAATGAATTAGAAGAAGAAGAATTAGAAGAAGAAGGGAAAGAAAAAGATGTAGAAGAAGCAGAACAACAAGAAGAATAAGAAGAAGAGGGAGAAGGTAAAGAAGTAAGAAGAAGAAAAAGAAAAAGTAGAGCTAGTAAGAGAAGAAGAAGAAAATGATGAAGTAGAAGAAGAAGAGGAGTAGAAGAAAAAGAAGAAGAAGGAGAAGAAGAAGAAGACGAAGAAGAAGAAGAGTAAGAGGAAGAATAAGAAGAAGAAGAATAGAAAGAAGAAGAAGAACAGAAAGAAGAAGAAGAAAGAAAAGCAGAAGAAGAAGAGGGGGAAGAAGAAGAAGAACAAGAACAAGAAGAAAAATTAGAAGAAGAAGAAGAACAAGAACAAGAAGTTGAAGAAGTGGAAGAAGGAGAAAAAGAAAAAGAAAAGTAGAAGAAGAAGTGGAAGAAGAAAAAGAAGAAGAAAAGAAGAAGAAGAGGTGGAAGAAGAAAAAGAAGAAAAAAAGAAGAAGAAAAAGAGGATGAGGAGGAAGAGAAAGAACATGAAGAAGAAGAAAAAAAAAGAAGAGGAAAAAAGGAAAGAATTAAGAGAAGAAGAAGAAGAAGAAGAAGACGACGACAACGACGAAGAAGAAGAAGAAAAAAGAAGTAGAAAAAAAAGAAGAATAAAGAAGATCATGATGAAGAAGAAGAAAAAATAGTTGAAGAATAAGAGAGGAAGAGGACAAAGAAGAAGAAGAAGAAGAAGAAGAAGAAGGACAAGAAGAAGAATAAGAAGAAGAAGAAGATGAAGATGATTAAGAAGAAGAAGAAGAAGAATAAGAACAATAAGAAGAAGATGTAGACGAAGAAAAAGAAGAAGAAGAAGAAAAGAAAGAAGAAGAAATCAAGAAGAAGAGGAAAATGGAGAGGAAGAAGAGGAAGCAGAAGAAGAAGAAGAAGAAGAAGAAGAAGAAGAAGAAGAAGAACAAGAACAAGAAGAAGAAGAAGAAGAATAAGTAGAAGATAAAAGAAGAAGAAGAAGAAGAAGATAAAGAAGAGGAAGAATAAGAAGAAGATGTCAAAGATGATAAAGAAGAAGAAGAAGAAGCGGAAGAAGAAGAATTAGAAGAAGAAGAGTTAGAAGATGGAAAAGAAGATGAAGAAGATGATAATGATAATGAAGAAGGAAAAAAAGAGGAAGAAGAAGAAGAAGAAGAAGAGGAAGAAGAAGAAGAATAAGAAGAAGAAAATGAAGAAGAAGATGTACAAGAAGAAGAATAAGATGAAGAAGAAAGGTAAGAAGAAGATGAACAAAAAAAAGAACAAGAAGGCAAAAAAGAAGAGGAAGAAGAAGAAGATGTCGAAGAAGAAGAAGAAGAAGAAGATGAAGAAGAAGAAGAAGATGAAG
>JAIUJO010002289.1:50000-52500 GCA_023846275.1 Vanilla planifolia
GAAGAAGAAGAAGGAGAAGAATAGAAAAAAGAAGGACAAGAAGAAGAAGAAGAAGAGGATGGAGGAGGAGAAGAAGAAGAAGAAGAAGAAGAAGGCAAAAAAAGAGGAGAAGAAGTAGAAGAAGAGGAAGAAGAAGAAGAAGAAGAAGAAGAAGATGAAGTAGAAGAAGAGGTAGAAGATCAAGGACAAAAAGAGGACGAAGAAGAATAAGAATACGAAGAAGAAAAAGAATGAAAAGTAGTAGAAGAAGAAAGGTAAGAAGAAGACGAAGATGTTGTAAAAGAGGAAGAAGAAAAAGGATGAGCAGAAGAAGAAAAAGGATGAGTAGAAGAAGAAGAAAAGGAAGAAGAAGATGAAGAAGTAGAAAAAGAAGGAGGAGAAGAAGAAGAACAAGAAGAAGATGGTCACAAAGAAGAAGTAGTAGAAGAAGAAGAACAACAAGAAGAAGAATAAGAAATGAAAGAAAAGAAAGAGTAGAAGAGGAAAAAGTTGAGGAAGAAGGATGAAGGATATGAAGAAGAAAATGAAGAAGAAGAAGAATAAGAATAAGAATAAGAAATGAGAAGAAGAAGAAGAAGAAGAAGAAGAGGAAGAAATGACAAGAAGAAGTACAAGAAGAAGAGGAAGAAGAGGAAGAAGAAGTTGAAATGGAAGGAGAAGAAGAAGAAGAAGAAGAAGGAGAAGGAGAAGGAGGAGGAGGAGAAGGTGGAGAAAAAGAAGAAGAAGAAGAAGAAGGAAGAGTGGGAGGAGAAGATGAAGAAGGAAGAAGAAGAAGAAGAGAAGAAGAAGAAGAGGAAGAAGTAGAAGAAGTAGAAGAAGTGGAAGAATAAGATAAAGAAAAAGAAGAAAAATACGAAGAAGAAGAAGATGAGGAGGAGAGGGAGGAAGAAGAAGAAGAAGAAGAAGAAGAAGAAGAGGAAGAAGAAGAGAAGGAAGAAGAAGAGAAGGAAGAAGAAGAAGAGAAAAAAGAAGAGGAAGAATTTGAAGAAGAAGAAGAACACAAAGAAGGAGAAGAAGAATTAGAAGTAGAAGAAGATGATGAAGAAGAAGAAAAGAAGAAAGGTAGAGTTAGATGGAGAAGAATACAAAGAAGAACTAGAAGAAGAAGAATTACAAGAAGAAGTTGAAGAAGAAGAAGAAGAAGAAGAAGAAGAAGTGGAAGAAGAAGAAGAAGGAGAAGAAGAAGAAAGAGAAGAAGAAGAAGAAAAGGAAAGGAGAAGGAGAAGGAGAAGGAGAAGAAGGAGAAGGAGAAGAAGGAGGAGAAGAAGAAGAATAAGAACAAGAAGAAGAAGAACAAGAAGAGGAAAAAGAAGAAGGAGAAGAAGAAGAAGAAGAAGAAGAAGATGTAGAAAAATAGGAAGAAGAAGAAGAAGAAGAAAGAAGAAGAAGAAGAGGGAAGGGGAAGAAGAAGGAGAAGAAGAAATGCGAAGACGTAGGACGAAGAAGAAGAAGAAGAAGAAGAAGAAGGAGGAGGAGAAGAAGAGAAAGAAGAAGATGGAGAAGAAGATTTAGAAGAAGAAGAATAAGAAGAAGAAGAAGAAGAAGAAGAAGAAGAAGAGGAAGAAGAAGAAGAAGAAGAATGTGAAGGCAAAAAGGAAGAAAAAGTGGTAAAATAAGAAGAAGAGGTAGAAGAAAAAGAAGAAGAATAATAAGAAGAAGAAGAAGTAGTAGAGCAAGAAAAAGATGAAGTATAATTAGTGAAAAAGATTTAGAAGTAGAAGAAATAGAAGAAGAGAAAGAAGAAGAAGAAGAAGAGAAAGTAGAAGAAGATGAAAAAGAAGAAGAAGAAGAAGAAGAAGACAATCAAGAAGATGAAGAACAAAGAGGAGATTAAGAGGAAGAAGAAGAGGTAAAAGGACAAGAAGAAGAGGAAGAAGAAGAAAAAGAAGAAGAAGAAGAAGAAGTAGATGAAGAAGAAGAAGAAGAAGAAAAAGTAGTTGAAGAACAAATATTAGAAGAAGGGGAGAAAGTAGAGGAAGAATAGGAGGGAGAACAAGAAGAAGTAGAAGAAGAAGAAGGAGATGAAGTAGAAGATGAAGAAGAAGGAGAAGAGGAGGAAGAAGAAGAAGGACAAGAAAAGGAAGAAGAAGAAGAAGAAGTAGAAGAAGAACAACAACAACAACAAGAAGAAGTAGAAAAAGAAGAAGAAGAGGAAGAAGAAGAAGAAAAATTTGAAAAAGAAGCATTAGAAGAAGAATAATTAGAAGAAGAAAAATTTGAAGAAGAAGAAGAAGAAGAAGAAGAAGAAGAAAAGGAAGAAGAAGAAGAAGAAGAGGAAGAGGAAAAAGAAGAAGAAGAAAAACAAGAAGATGAAGAAGAAGACGAAGAAAGAGAAGGAGAAGGAAAAGAAGAAGTAAAAGAAGAAGAAGGTGGAGGAGGAGGAGATTGTGGTGGAAGAGGAGTGGGGGAAGGGGAAGAAGAAGATGAAGAAGAAGAAGAAGTAGAAGAAAAAAAAGAAGAAGAACATGAACAAAAAGAAGAATCCTAGGAAGAAGAACAA
>JAIUJO010002289.1:57500-62500 GCA_023846275.1 Vanilla planifolia
GAAGAAGAATAAGTAGAAAAGGAAGAACAAGAACAAGAATTAGAAGAAGTAGAAAAAGAAAGATAAGAAGATGTAGAAGAAGAAGAAGAAGAAGAAGAAGACGAGGTAGAAGAAGAAGAAGCATAAGAAGAAGAAGAAGAAGAAGAAGAAGAAGAAGAAAAAGAAGAATATGAAGTAGAAGAAGAAGAAGAAGAAGTAGAGGGAGAATAAGAGGAGGAACAAGAAGAAGATGAAGAAGAAGATAATGATGGATTAGAAGAAAAAGAATTAGAAGAAGAAGAAAAAGAAAAGTTTGAAGAAGAAGATTTAGAAGAAGAAGAATTAGAATAAGAAAAATTAGAAGAAGAAGAAGAAGAAGAAGAAGAAGGAGAAGAAGAACAATTGGAAGAAGAAGAATTAGAAGAAGAATAAGAAGGTTACAAAAAAGATCATGACGATGATGATGACGAACAAGAAGAAGAACAAGAAGTAGAAGAACAAGAAGAGGAAGAAGAGAAAGTGCAAGAGGAAGAAGAGGAAGAAGAAGAAGAAGAAGCAGAAGAAGAAGAAGAAGAAGACGAAGAAGACGAAGAAGAAGAGTAAGATGATGATGAGTATGAAGAAGAAGAAGAAGAATTAGAAGAAGAAGAATAAGAAGAAGAAGAAGAAGAAGAAGAAGAAAATGAAGAAGAAGAAGAAGATGATGATGATGATGACGATGAAGAAGAAGAAGAAGAAGAAAAAGAAGACGAAGAAGAAGAAGATGGAGGAGAAGAAGAAGAAGAAGAAGAAGAAGAAGAAGGAGAAGAAGAAGAAGAAAATGAAGAAGAAGAAGAAGGTGATGATGATGATGACGATGAAGGAGAAGAAGAAGAAAAAGAAAAAGAAGATGAAGAAGAAGAAGACGGAGAAGAAGAAGAAGAAGAACAAGAAGAAGAACAAGAAGAAGAAGAAAAATTAGAAGAAGAAATGGAAGCAGAAGAAGAAGATAATGAAGAGGAAGAAGATAATGAAGAAGAAGAAGATACAGAAGAATTAAAAGAAGAAGAATGCAAATAAAAAGATGATGATGATGAAGAAGAAGGAGAAGAACCAGAAGACGATGAAGAAGAAAACGTAGAATTAGAAGAAGAATAAGAAGAAGGACAATAACCAAAACAAGAAGAAGAAGATGATGAAGAAGAAGTACTAGAAGAAGAAGAAGAAGATGTAGAAGTAGAAGTAGTAGAAGAAGAATAAGAAGAAGAAGAAAAGAAGAAGAAGAATTTGAAGAAGAAAAATTAAAAGAAAAGGAATTAGAAAAAGAATAATTTGAAGAAGAAGAAGAAGAAGAAAAAGAAGAGAACGTAGAAGAGGAAGAAGTAGTAGAAGAAGAAGAAGAAGATGAATGCGAAGAAGAAGATGAACACAAAGAAGAAGAGCAAGAGGAAGAAGAAGAAGAAGAAGAGGAAGAAGAAAAAAAAAGAAAAAGCAGAACGTGAAGAAGAAGAAGAATTCAAAGGAAAAGATGGTATGGAAGAAGAATCAGATGTTGAAGAAAAAGTGGAAGAAGAAGAAGAAGAAGATGGTGATGAAGAAGAAGAAGAAGATTGAGAAGAAGAAGAATTAAAAGATGTGGAAGAAGAAGAAGAAGAAGTAGAAGAAGAAGATGATGAAGAAGAAGAAGATGAAGAATTAGAAGAAATAATGCAAAGAAGAAGAAGAAGATGAAGAAGAAAAAGAAGGAGAAGAAGAAGAAGGAGGAGGAGAAGAAGAAAAAGTAGAATTAGAAGAAGAAGAATTAGAAAATTAAGAATTAGAAGAAGAAGAAGAACTAGAAGAAGAAGAGGAAGAAGAAGAAAGAGAAGAAGAAGAAGAAGAGGATGAAGAAGAAGAAGAAGATAATGATGATGAGGAAGAAGTAGTAGAAGAAGAATAAGATGCAGAAGAAGAAGAAGTACTAGAATAAGATTAAGAAGAGGAAGAAGAAGAAGAAGAAGAAGAAGAAGAATTAAAAGAAGAAGAAAAGAAGAAGAAGAAGAAGAAGAAGAGGATGTAGAAGGAGAAGAAGAAGAAAAAGAAGAATAAGAAGTGGAAGAAGAAGAAGAAGTTGAAGAGGAAGAAGAAGAAGAAGTTGAAGAGGAAGAAGAAGAAGAAGAAGAAGAAAGAGAAAAAGAAGAAGAAGAAGGAGAAGAAGAAGCAGAGGCACAAGAAGGAGAAGATGAAGAAGAAAAAGAAGCAAAAAATTGAAGAAGAAGGCGAAGGAGAAGATGGACAAGAAGAAGAAAGAGAAGAAGAAGAAGAAGGAGAAGCAAAAGAAGAAGAAGAAGAAGAAGGAGAAGAAGAAGGAGAAGAAGAAGGACTTGAAGAAGAAGCAGAAGACGATGAAGAAGAAGAAATAGAAGTGCAATAAGAAAAGGAAGATGATGAAGAAGAAGAAGAGGAAGAGGAGGAGGAAGAAGAAGAATGCAAAGATGAAGAAGAGGAAGAAGAAGAAGAACCAGAAGAAGAGGAAGAAGAAGATGAAGAAGAAGAAGAAGAAGAAAATGAAGGAGGAGGAGAAGAAGAAGGAGAAGTAGAATTAGAAGATGTGGAATTAAGAGAAAAAGAGTTAGAATTAGAAAAAGAAGAAGAAGAAGAAGAAGACGAAGAAGAAGAAGAAGAAGAAGAAGAAGAAGAAGAAGAAGAAGAATACGAACAAGAAGAAGAAGAAGAAGAAGAAGACGAAGAAGAAAAAGAAGATGAAGAAGAAGGAGGAGATGAAGAAGAAGAAGAAGAAGTAGTAGTAGAAGGTCAAGAAAAAGAAGAAGAAGAAGAAGGAGAAGATGAAGTAGAAGAAGAAGTAATAGTAATAATAACAGTAGTGGTAGTAGTAGTAGTAGTAGTAGAAGAAGAAGAAGAAGAAGAAGAAGAAAAATTTTTAGAAGAACAAAAATTAGAGGTAGAAGTTGAAAAATAGAGGTAGAAAAGGAAGGAGAAGAAGAAGAAGAAGTAGAAGAAGGAAAAGAACAAGAAGATGAAGAAGAAGAAGTAGTGAAAGAAGGAGTTATAGAAGAAGGAGAAGAAGAGGAAGATGAAGAAGGAAAAGTAGTAGAAGAAGAAGAAGTAGAAAAAGAAGAAGTGGAAGAAAAAGAAGAAGAAGAAGAAGTATTTGAAGAAGAAGAATCAGAAGAAAAATAAATAGAAGAAGAAAAACTAGAAGAAGAAGAAGAAAAAGGAGCATTAGATGTAAAAGATGAAGAGGAAGAAGAAGAAGAGGAAGAAGAAGTAGAAGAAGAAGGAAAAGAAGAAAAAGATGAAGTAGAAGGAGAAGAAGAAGAAGAAGAAGTAGGAGGAGGAGGAGGAGGAGGAGGAGGAGGTGAAGGAGGATGAGGAGGGGGAGAAGAGGAAGAAGGAGGACGAGGAGGAGAAGAAGAAGATGAGAAAGAAGAAGAAGAAGAAGAAGAGTAGGAAGAAGAATGAGAAAAGGAAGAACAACGCGAGGTAGAAGAAGATGAAGAGCAAGAAGAAGAGGATGAAGAAGAAGATGTTGAAAAAGAAGAAGTAGAAGAGGAAGAAGAATAAGAAGAAGAAGAAGAAGAAGAAGAAGAAGATGAAGAAGAAGAAGAAGAAGGGAAAGAGGAAGAATTTATAGAAGAAGAATAAGAAAAAGAAGTAGAAGAATATGAAAAAGTAGATGAAGATGTAAAAGAGGAAGAAGAAAATGAAGAAGAGGAGGACAAAGAAGAAGAAGAAAATGAAGAAGTAGAAGGAGAAGAGTAGAAGAGGAACATAAGGAAGAAGAAGAAGAAGGAGAAGAAGAAGAACAAGAAGAAGACTAGGACAAAGAAGAAGAAGAAGAAGAAGAAGAAGAGGAATAGAAAGAAGAAGAAAATGTAGAAGAAGAGGAAAAATAATAGGAAGAATAGGAAGGAGAAGAAGAAGAAAAAGAAGAAGAAGAAGATAACGACGGAGAAGAACAAGAATAAGAAGAAGAAGAAGTAAAAGAAGAAGAAATATATGAAAAAGAAAAAGTAGAACAAGAAGAAGAAGATGAAGAAGAAAAAGAAGTATAAGAAGGAGAAGAAGGAGAAGAAGAAGAAGAAGAAGAAGAGGAAGAACAAGAAAGACAAAGGAGAAGATAAAGCAGAAGAACAGGAATAGGAAGAAGAAGAAGAAGAAAAGGAAGACGGAGAAGAAGAAGAAGAAAAAGGAGGAGGAGAAAAAAAAGAATAAAACGAAGAAGGAGGAGAAGAAGAATTTGAACAAAAGGAGCTAGGAGAAGAAGAATTACAAGAAGAAGAAGCATTAGAATTAGAAGAAGATGAAAAAAAAATAAACAAGAAAAAGAAGAAGAAGAGGAAGAACATGAAGAACAAAATGAAGAAGATTAAGAAGAAGAAGGAGATGAAGAGGAAGAAGAAGAAATAGAGGAAGTAGAAGGACAAGAAGAAGAAGATGAAGAAGAAGAAGAAGAAGAAGAAGAAGAAGTTGTAGTAGTAGTAGTAGAAGAAGAAGAAGAAGAAGAAGAAAAATTTGTAGAAGAACAAAAAGTAGAAGAAGAGGAAAAAGTAGAGGAAGAAAAGGAAGAAGAAGAAGCAGAAGATGAAGAAGTAGTAGAAGAAGAAGAAAAATAATAAGATGAAGAAGGAGAAGAAAAGGAAGAAGAAGAAGGACAAGCAGATGAAGAAGAAGAAGATGAAGAAGAAGAAGATGAAGAAGTAGAATGAGATGTTGAAAAAGGAGAAAAAGAAGAAGAATAAGAAGAAGAAGAATTTGAAGAACAAGAACAACGCGAAGTAGGAGAAGAAGATGAGGAAGAAGAAGAAAATGTTGAAAAAGAAGAAGAAGAGGAAGAAGAAGAAGAAAAGAGGAAGGGGAAAAGAAGGAATTAGAAGAAGAAGAAGAATCAAAAAAATTTGAAGAAGAAGATGTAGAAGAGGAAGAAGAAGAAGAAGAAGAGGACGAAGAAGAAGAAGAAGAAGGAGAGCAAGAAGAAGAAGAAGAAGAAGAAGAAGGAGAAGAATAAAAGGAAGAAATGGAAGAAGGAGAAGAAGAAGAAG
>JAIUJO010002289.1:67500-80000 GCA_023846275.1 Vanilla planifolia
AAGAGGAAGAAGAAGAAGAAAAAGAAGAAGAAAAAAAAGTAGAGGAAGAATTAGAAGAAGAAGAATTTGAATAACGAGATGAAGAAACTGAACAAGAGGAACAACAACAACAAGAAGAAGTAGGAGAAGAAGAAGATGAAGATGATGAAGAAGAAGAAGATGAAGAACAACAACAAGAAGAAGAAAAAGAAAAAGGAGAAGAAGAAGAAGAAGAAGAAGAAGAAGAAGAAGAAGAAGAAGAAGAAGAAGAAGAAGAATTAAAAGAAGAAGTAGAAGATAGAGAAGAGGAAGAAAGAAGAACAAGAAGAAGTAGAACAATAAAACAAAGAAGAACAAGAAGAAGAAGAGGAAGAAGAAGAAGACGATGAAGAAGAATTAGAAGAAGAATGCGAAGAAGAAGATGACGAAGTAGAAGAAGAAGAAGCAGGAGGAGAAGAAGCTGATGAAGAAGAAGAAAAAGAAGTAGAATTAGAGGAAGAAGTAGTAAAAGAAGAAGTATTAGAAGAAGAAGAATAAGAAGAAGAAGATTTAGAAGAAGAAGATGAAGCAGAAGATCAAGAGGAAAAACTGGAAGAAGAAGAAGAAAAACAAAAAGAAGTAAAACAAGACGAGGAGAAGAAGAAGAATTAGAAGAAGAATTAGAAGAAGAAGAAGATTTAGAAGAAGAAGATGAAGCAGAAGATCAAGAGGAAAAACTGGAAGAAGAAGAAAAACAAAAAGAAGTAAAACAAGACGAGGAGAAGAAGAAGTTGATGAAGCAGAAGAAGAAGAAGAAAAAGAAGAAGTATATTAAGAAGAAGAAGAAGAAAAGGACAAAGAAGAGGATGTAGAAGAAGAAGAAGAGGAAGAGGAAGAAGAAGAAGGAGAAGAGGAAGACGAAGAAGAAGAAGAAGAAGGACAAGAAGAGGAAAAACTAGGAGAAGAAGAGGAAGAAGAAAAAGAAGAAGAAGAAGAAGAATTAGAAGAAGAAGAATTAGAAAAAGAAGAATTAGAAAAAGAGGAACAAGAAGAAGTAGTAGAAGAAGAAGAAGAAGATGAAGAAGAAGAAGAAAAAATAGAATAAGATGATGAAGAAAAGGAAGAAGAGGTTGAGGTAGAAGAAGAAGAAGAAAAAGAAGTTGAGGTAGAATAAGAAGAAAAAAAGAAGAAAGAGAAGAAGAAGAAGAAGAAGAAGAAGAATAAGAAGGAGAAGAAGGAGAAGAAGAGGAAGTAAAAGAAGAAGAAGAAGAAGAAGAACAATATGAAAGGGAAAAAGAAGATGAAGAAAAAGAAGATGAAGTAGAAAAAGAAGAAGAATAAGAAGGTGAAGAAGAAGAAGGAGAAGACAAAGAGGGAGAAGAAGAACATGAAGAGGAAGAAGAAGAAGAGGAGGAAGAAGAAGGAGAGGAGGAAGATGAAGAAGAAGATGAAGTAGAATTAAAAAATGAAGAATTAGATGAAGAAGAATTAGAAGGAGAAGAAGAATTAGAGTTAGAAGAAGTAGAAGAAGTAAAAGAAGATGATGATGAAGAAGAAGAAGAAGAAGTGGAAGAAGTAATAAAAGAAGGATTAGAAGAAGAAGAAGAATTAGAAGAAGAAGAAGAAGAATTAAAAGAAGTATAACTAGAGGAAGAAGAGTTAGAGAAAGAAGAAAAGAAGAAGAAGAAGATGTAGAAGAAGAAGAAGAAGAAGAAGAAGAAGTAGAAAAACAAGAAGAAGAAGATAAAGAAGAAGAAGAAGAAGTAGGAGGAGGGGAAGGAGAAGAAGGAGAAGAAGAAGAAGAAGAAGAAGTAGAAGAAGAAGAATAAGAATAAGAAGAAGAACAAGAAGAAGAAGAAGAAGTAGAAAAAGAAGAATAAGAAGAAAAAGAATGTGAAGAAGCAAGAGAAGAAGAAGAAGAAGAAGAAGGAGGAGAAGAAGAAGAAGAAGAAGAAGAAGAAGAATTACAAGAAGAAGAAATAAAAGCTATCGAATTAGAACAAGAATTAAAATTAGAAGAAGAAGAAGAAGAAGAGGAAGAAGAAAAAGTAGTAGTAGAAGGGGAAGAAGAAGAAGAAGTGGAGGAAGAAGAAGAATTTGAAGAAGAAGAAGAGGAGGAAGAAGAAGAATTTGAAGAAGAAGAGGAAGAAGAAGAGAAAGAAGAAGTAGAAGAAGAACAAGAAGAAAAAGCTAAAGAAGAAGAAGAAGAAGAAGAAGAATTAGAAGAAGAAGAAGTAGAAGATTTAGAAGAAGAAGAAGTAGAAGAAGAAGAAGGAGAAGAAGAGGAAGAGAAGAAGAAGCAGAGGAAGAAGAAGACGAAGAAGAAGTAGAAAAAGAAGAACAAGAAGAAGAAGTTGAAGACGAGGAAGTAGAACAAGAAGAAGAAGAAGAAGAAGAAGACGAAGAAGAAGAAGAGGAAGAAGGAGGAGAAGAAGAAAATCTAGATGTAGAAGAAAGGTAAGAAGTAAAAGAAGAAAAAGAAGAAGAAGAAGAAAAAGAAGAAGTAGAGGAAGAAGAAGAAGAAGATGAAGAAGAAGATGAAGTAGAAGAAGAAGAATAAGAGGAAGAAGAAGAAGAAGAAGAAGAAGAAGATCAATCTGAAGAGGAAGAACTCGAATTAGAAGAAGAAAAATCTGAAGAAGAAGAGTAGAAGAAAAAGAGGAAAAAGAAGAAGAAAAAGAAGGAGAAGAAGAAGAAGAAGAAGAAGAAGAAGAACAGTTGGAACAAGAAGAATTAGAAGAAGAATAAGGAGTTGATGAAGAAGAAGAACTGATGATGACTACGAAGAAGAAGAAGATGAAGAAGAACAATAAGAGGAAGAAGAGGAAGAAGAAGAGGAAGAAGATGAAGAAGGCGAAGAAAGAGAAGAAGTAGAACAAGAAGAAGAATGAGGAGGAGGAGGAGGAGGAGGAGGAAGAAGAAGAAGAAGAAGAAGAAGAAGAAGAAGTAGAAGAAGAAGAAGAATAAGAAGATGTAGATGAAGAAGAAGAAGATGATGAGGTAGAAGAAGAAGGAGCATAAGAAGAAGATAAATAGGAAGAAGAAGAGAATTAATTAGAAGGAGAAGAAAAAGAAAAATTTAAAGAAGAAGAATTAGAAGATTAAGGATTAGAAAAAGAAAAATTAGAAGAAGAAGAAGAAGAAGAAGAAGAAGAAGTAGAACAACTACAAGATGGAGAATTAAAAGAAGAATAAGAAGAAGTTGAGGAAGAAGAAGAAGATGATGATGATGATAAACAAGAAGAAGAAGAACAAGAAGGCGAAGAAGAAGAAGAATTAGAAGAAAAATAGGAAGAAGAAGAAGAAAAAGAAGAGAAAGAAGAGAAAGAAGAAGGAGAAGAAGAACAATTGGAAGAAGAAGAATTAGAAGAAGAATAAGGAGTGGACGAAGAATAAGACGATGATGATTATGACGAAGAAGAAGAAGAAGAAGAAGAACAATAAGATAAAGAAGAGGAAGAAGATGATGGAGGAGAAGAAGAAGAAGAAGGTGAAGAAGAAGAAGAAGAGGAAAGAAGAAAGAAGAAGAAGAAGAAGAAGAAGAAGAAGAAGAAATAAATGATGAAGAAGGTGAATTAGAAGAAGATGTTGATGTTGATGATGATTAAAAATAAGAAAAAGAAGAAGAATAAGAATAAGAATAAGAAGAAGATTAAGAAGGAGGAGTAGAAGAAGAAGAATTAAAAGAAAAAGAATTAGAGGAAGAACAAAAAGAAGAAGAAGAAAAAGAAGAAGAGGAAGAAAAAGAAAAAGAAGAAATAGATGATGATGAAGAAGTAGTAGTAGAAGAAGAAAAAGTGGAAGAAGAAGAAGATGATGATGAAGAAGAACAAGAAGAGGAAGAAGAAGAAGAAGAAGAAGAAGAAGAAGTAGAAGAAGAAGAAGAAGAAGAAGAAGAAGAAGAAGAAAAGGAAGAACAAGAAGAAGAATCAGAAGAAGAATCAGAAGAATCAGAAGGAGAAGAAGAATAATAAGATGATGCAGAAGAAGAATAAGTAGAAGAAAATGTGGTAGAAGAAGAAGAAGCATAAGAAGAAGATAAAGAAGAAGAAGCAGAAGAAGAAGAAAAAGAAGAAGAAGAAAAAGAAGAAGAAGAAGTTGAAGAAGAAGAAGAAGAAGAAGAGGAAGAAGAAGAAGAAGAAGATGATGAATTAGAAGAAGAAGAATTAGAAGAAGAAGACATAAAATTTGAAGAAGAAGAATTCGAAGAAGAAGAATTAGAGTAAGAAAAATTAGAAGCAGAAGAAGAAGAAGAAGAAGAAGAAGAACAATTGCAAGAAGATGAATTAGAAGAAGAATAAGAAGAAGAAGTTAATGAAGAAGTAGAAGATGATGATGATGACAAACAAGAAGAAGAAAAAGAAGAAGAAGGAGAAGAAGAAGAAGAAGAAGAGGAAGAAGAGGAAGATGAAGAGGAAGAAGAAAATGGAGAAGCGAAGAAGAAGAAGAAGAAGATGAAGATGAAGAAGAAGAAGAAGAAGCACAATAAGAAGAAGAAGAAGATGATGAAGATGTAGAAGTTGATGATGTCGATGACGATAAAGAAGAAGGAGAATATTAATAAGAAGATGAAGAAGAACAACAAAAAGAAGGAGGAGAAGTAGAATAAAAAGAACAAGAATTAGAAGAAGAATAAATAAAAGGAGGAGGACAAGAAGAAGAATTAGAAGAACAAGATTTAGAGGAAGTAAAAGAAGAAGAACTAGAAGAAGAAGACGAAGAAAAAGAAGATGAAGATGATGAAGTAGAAGAAGATGGAGAGGAGGAGGAGGAAGAAGAAGAAGAAGATGAAGAAGAAGAAGAAGAAGAATAAGAAGAGGAAGAAGAAAAGGAAGAAGAAGAATAAGAAGAAGAAGGAGAAGTAGAAGAAGAAGAGGAAGAAGAGGTAGAAAAGGAAGAACAAGAAGATGAACTAGAAGAATAAGAAGAAGAGGAATAAGAAGATGCAGAAGAAGAAGAAGAAGAAAAAGAAGAAGAAGAGGTAGAAGAAGAAGCATAACAAGAAGATGAAGAGGAAGAAGAAGAAGAAGAATAAGAAGAAGAAGAATAAGAAGAAGATAAGAAGAAGAAGAAAAAGAAGAAGAAGAATAAGAAGAAGATGATGAAGAAGAAGAAAAAGGAGGCAGAGGAGAAGAAGAAGAATTAGAAGAAGAAGAAGAATTAGAGGAAGAAGAAAAAGAAGAAGAAGAAGAAGAGGAAGAAGAAGAAAAAGAAGAAGAAGATGAAGATGAAGAAGTAGAAGAAGAAGAAGAAGAGGAAGAAGAAGAAGATGAAGGAGAAGAAGAAGAAGAAGAAGAAGAAGAGGAAGAAGAAGAAGAAGTAGAAAAGGAAGAACAAGAAGAACAATTAGAAGAAACAGAGGAAGAAGAATAAGAAGATGTAGAAGAAGAAGAAGAAAAAGAAGAAGAAGAAGAAGAAGGAGGCGAGGTAGAAGAAGAAGAAGCATAAGTGGAAGATTAAGAAGAAGAAGAAGAAGAAGAAGAAGGAAGAGAAGAACAATAAGAGCAAGAAGAAGAGGAAGAAGAAGAAGAAGAAGAAGGAGTAGAAGAAGAATAAGAGGAAGAAGAACAAGGAGAAGAAGAAGAAGATGATGAATTAAAAGAAGAAAAATTAGAAGAAGAAGAAAAAAAAATTTGAAAAAGAAGATTTAGAAGAAGAAGAATTAGAAAAAGAAAAATTAGAAGAAGCAGAAGAAGAAGAAGGAGAAGAAGAAGAAGGAGAAGAAGAACAATTAGAAGAAGAAGAATTAGAACAAGAATATGATGAAGTAGACGAAGAAGATCATGATGATGATGATGACGAACAAGAAGAAGAATAAGAAGAAGAATAAGAAGAAGAAGAAAAAGAAGAGGAAGAAGCAGAAGAAGAAGAGGAATAAGAAGAAGAAGAAGCAGAAGAAGAAGAAGAAGAAGATGATGATGATGATGAATAAGAAGAAGATGGTGGTGATGATGACGAAGAAGAAGAAGAATTTGAAGAAGAATAGGAAGAAAAAGAAGATAATGAAGAAGAAGAAAATCAAGAAGAATTAGAAAAAGAAAAATGCAAATAAAAAGGTTATGATGATGAAGAAGAAGGAGAAGAAGCACAAGAAGATGAAGAAGAAAACGTAGAATTAGAAAAGAAGAATAAGAAGAAAAAGTAGAAGTAGTAGAAGTAGAAGAAGTAGTAGAAGAAGAAGAATATCAAGAAGGAGAAGAAGATTATCAAGAAAAAGAAGAACAAGTAGAAGAAGAAGAAGTTGTAGACGAAGAAGTACTAGAAGAAGAATAAGAAGAAGAAGCAAAAGAAGAAGAATTAGAAGAAGAAGAAATAGAAGAAAAGGAATTAGAAAAAGAATAATTAGAAGAAGAAAAAGAAGAGAATGTTGAAGAAGAAGAAGACGAAGAAGAAGAGTAAGAAGAAAAAGAAGAAGAAGAAGATAAAGGAGTAGAAGATGATGAAGAAGAAGAAGGAGAAGAATATGAAGAAGAAGAAGAAGAAAAAGAAGCAAAAGTCGAAAAGAGCTAGAAGAAGAAGAACTAAAAGAAGAAGAAGAAGAAGAAGAAGAAGAGGAAGAAGAAGAAATAGAAGAAGAAGAAGAAGTACAAGAAGAAGAAGATTTAGAAGAAGAAGAAAAAGCAGAAGAAGAAGAAAGAGAAGGAGAAGAAGAGGAAGAAGTAAAAGAAGAAGTAGAAAAATTAGATGATGAAGAAGAAGAAGAATTACTAGAAGAAGAAGAAGAAGAACAAGTCGAAGAACAACAAGAAGAAGCAAAAGAAGACGAATAAAAAGAAGAAGAAATAGAAGAAGAAGATGAAGATGAAGAAGAAGAAGAAGAAAGAAGAAGAAGAAGAAGGAGAAGAAGAAAATGAAAAAGAAGAAGATGATGATGATGATGACGAAGAAGTAGAAGACGAACAAGTAGAATCTGAAGATGTAAAAGAAGAAAAAGAAGAAAAAGAAGGATTAAATAAAGAGGAAGAAGAAGAAGAAGAAGAAAAAGAAGAAAAAGATGAAGAAGAAAATTAAGAAGATGACAAAGAAGAAGAAGAAGAGGAAGAAGAAGTAGAAGAAAAGAAAGAAGAAGCTGAAGAAGAAGAAAAAGAAGAAGAAGAAGAAAATGAAGAAGAACAAGAAGCAAATGAGGATGAAGAAGTAGTAGTAGTAGAAGAAGAAGAAATGAAAGAAAATAAAAAGTAGAAGAAGAGGAAAAAGAAGGGAAAGAAAAGGAAGGTTAAGAAGAATAAAAAGAAGAAGAAAAAGATGAAGAAAGTGAAGAACAAGAATAAAAACAAGAATAAGAACAATTATAATAATAATAATAAGAAGAAGAAGAAGAAGAAGAATAACAAGTGGAAGAAGAAGAAAAGAAGAAGAAAAAGAAGCAGTGGAAGAAGTAGAAGAAGAAGAAGATCAAGAATAAGGTTGAGGAGGAGGAGGAGGAGGAGAAGAAGAAGAAGGAGCGGGGAGGAGGAGGAGGAGGAGGAGGAGGAGGAGAAGAAGAAGAAGAAGAGGAAGAAGAAAAATTAGAAAAAAGAGAATGCAAAGAAGAAGAAGAGTGCAAAGGAGAAGAAGATATGGAAGAAGAAGATGTTGAAGAAAATGAGGAAGAAGAAGAGAAGAAGAAGAAGAAGAAGAAGAAGAAAAAGAAGAAGAAGAAGGAGAAGAAGAAGAATTAGAAGACGTGGAGAGGAAGAAGAAGAAGAAGTAGAAGAAAAGGAAAAAGAAGAAGAAGATGATGAAGAAAAAGAAGATCAAGAAGAATTAGGAGAAAGAATGCAAAGAAGAAGATTATGATGAAGAAGAAGAAGGAGAAGAAGAAGAAGAAGAAGAAGACAAAGAAGAAGAAGAAGAAAAGTAGAATTAGAAGAAGAAGAATTAGAAAAAGAAGAATTAGAAGAAGAAGAAGAACTAGAAGAAGAAGAAGAAGAAGAAGAAGAAGATGAAGAAGAAGAAGAAGGTGAAGAAGAAGAAGGTGAAGAAGAAGAAGAAGTAGAAGAAGAAGAAGATGTAGAAGACGAAGAATTACTAGAAGAAGAATAATAATAATAAGAAGAAGAAGAAGTAGAAGAAGAAGGATTAGATGAAAAAGAATTAAAAAAGGAATAATTAGAAGAAGAAGAAGAAGAAAAAGAAGAAGGAGAAGAAGAAGAAGAGGAAGAAGATGAAGAAGATAAAGAGGAAGAAGAAGAAGAAGGGGAAGAAGAAGTAGAGGCATAAGAAGAAGAGGAAAAAGAAAAAAAATTAAAGAAGAACAAGAAGGAGAAGATGGGCAAGAAGAAGAAAGAGAAGAAGAAGAAAAAGGAGAAGGAGAAGAAGAAGAAGAAGGAGAAGAAGAAGAAGACGAAGAAGAAGAGGAAGAAGGACTTGAAGAAGAAGAAGAAGACGATGAAGATTTTGAAGAAGTGCAATAAGAAGAGGAAGATGATTAAGAAGAAGAAGTGGAAGTGGAAGAAGAAGAAGAAGTATGCAAAGAAGAAGAGGAAGGAGAAGAAGAAGAAGAGGAAGAAGAAGAAGAAGAAGAAGAAGATGAAAAAGAAGAAGGTGGAGAAGAAGAAGGAGAAGTAGAATTACAAGAATGGGAATTAAGAGAAAAAGAAATAGAATTAGAAGAAGAAGAAGAATAAAAAGAAGATGAAGAAGAGCGAGCAGATGAAGAAGAAGATGAAGAAGAAGAAGTAGAAGGTTAAGAAAAAGTTGAAGAAGAAGAAGATGATGATGAAGAAGAAGAAGACGAAGAAGATGAAATAGAAGAAGTAGAAGAATAAGTAATAGTAATAGTAGTAGTAGTGGTAGTATTATTGGAAGAAGAAGAAGAAGAAAGAGAAGAAGAAAAATGTTAGAAGAGCAAAAATTGGACGTAGAAGTGGAAAAAGTAGAGGAAGAAGAGGATGGAGAAAAAGAGGAAGAAGAAGTAGAAGAAGAAGCAAAAGAAGAACAAGATGATGAAGAAGTAGTAAAAGAAGAAGTTGAAGATGTTGGAGAAGAAGAGGATGATGAAGGAGGACAAGAAGAAGAAGAAGTAGAAGGAGAAGATGAAGAAGTAGAAAAAGAAGAAGTGGAAGAAGAAGAAGAAGAACAAGTATTAGAAGAAGAAGAATCAGAAGAAAAATAATTAGAAGAAGAAGAATTTGAGGAAGAAGAACTAGAAGGAGAAGAAGAAAAATAAGAATTAGATGTAAAAGATGAAGAGGAAGAAGAATAAGAGGAAGAAGAAGAGGAAGAAGAAGAAGGAGAAGGAGAAGAATAAGAAGAAGAGGCAGGAAGAGGAGGAGGAGGAGGTGGATGAGGAGGAGTGGGAGAAGAGGAAGGAGGAGGAGAAGAACAAGAAGAAGATGAGGAAGAAGAAGAAGAAGAAGAAGAGGAAGAAGAAGAATGCAAAGAAGAAGAACAATGCGAACTAGAAGAAGATGAAGAGGAAGAAGAAGAGCATGAAAAAGAAGATGTTGAAAATGAAGAAGACGAAGGGGAACAAGAACAATAAGAAGAAGAAGAAGAATAAGAAGGGGAAGAGGAAGAATTTGAAGAAGCAGAATAAGAAAAAGAAGTAGAAGAAGACGAAAAAATAGAAGAAGATGAAAAAGAGGAAGTAGAAATTGAAGAAGAGGATAGAGAAGAAGAAGAAGGATAAGAAGATGAAGAAGAAGAAGAAGAACAAGAAGAAAATGAAGAAGAAGAAGTAGAAGAAGTAGAAGAGGAAGAAAAGGAAGAAGAAGAATAAGAAGAAGAAGAAGAAGAAGAAGTAAAAGAAGAAGAACAAGAAGAAGACTAGGATAAAGAAGAAGAAGAAGAGAAAGAAGAAGAAACTGTAGAAGAAGAGGAAAAGGAATAGGAAGGGAAAGAAGAAGAAAAAGAAGAAGAAGAAGAAGAATCATAAGTAGTAAAAGAAGAAGTAGATGAAAAAGAAGAAGAAGTTGAACAAGAAGAAGAATTTGAAGAAGAAGAAGAAGATGAAGAAGAAAAAGAAGTAGAAGAAGGAGAAGAAGGGTTTGAAGAAGAAGAATAATAATAATAATAATAATAAGAAAAACAAGACGAAGAAGACAAAGGAGAAGATAAAGCAGAAGAAGAGGAATAAGAAGAAGAAGAAGAAGAAGAAAAAAGGAAGACGGAGAAGAAGTAGAATGCAAAGACGAAGAGGTGGAAGAAGAAGAAGATGGAGGAGGAGGAGGAGGAGGAGAAGAAGAAGAGGAGGAAGAAGAAGAAGGAGAAGAAGAAAACGAAGGAGAGGATGAAGGAGAAGAAGAATTTGAAAAAAAGGAATTAGGAGAAGAAGAATTAGAATTGGAAGAAGACGAAGAGAAAACAAACAAGGAGAAGAAAAAGAAGAAGAAAAAGAAGAAAAAGAAGTAGAACATTAAGAAGAAAAAGAAGAAGATTAAGAAGAAGAAGAAGAAGATGATGAAGAAGAAGAAGAAGAAATAGAACAAGTAGAAGGAAAAGAAGAAGAAGAAAAAAAAAGAAGTAGCAGTAGTAATAGTAGTAGTAGTAGTAGCAGTAGTAGAAGAAGAAGAAAAAGAAGAAAAATTTGTAGAAGAAAGAAAAGTGGAAGAAGAAGAGGAAAAATTTGATGAAGAAAAGGAAGGAGAAGAAGAAGAAGAAGTAGAAGTAGAAGAAGAAGAAGAAGAAGATAAAGAAGAAGGTGGAGAAGAAAAGGAAGAAGAAGAAGGACAAGAAGAAGAAGGACAAGAAGAAGAAGAAGAAGATGAAGAAGTAGAATGAGAAGTTGAAAAAGGAGAAAAAGAAGAAAAAGAAGGAGAATTCGATGAACAAGAACAATGCGATGTAGGAGAAGAAGATGAGGAAGAAGAAGAAAACGTTGAAAAAGAAGAAGAAGAAGAAGAAGAAGAAGAAGACTAAGAAGAAGAAGAAGAAGAAAAGAAGAAGGGGAAAAGGAGGAATTAGAAGAAGTAGAAGAATGCGAAAAATTTGAAGAAGATGTAGAAGAGGAAGAAGAAGAAGAAGAAGAAGAGGAATAAGAAGAAGAAGAAGAAGAAGAAAAGGAAGACGGACAAGAAGAAGAAGTAGAATGCGAAGACGAAGAGGAAGAAGAAGAAGAAGATGGAGGAGGAGGAGGAGGAGAAGAAGAAGAGGAAGAAGAAGAAGAAGAAGAAGAAGAAAACGAAGGAGGAGAGGACAAAGGAGAAGAATTTGAACAAAAGGAATTAGGAGAAGAAGAATTACAAGAAGAAGAAGAATTAGAATTGGAAGAAGATGAAGAAGAAAACAAACAAGGAGAAGAAGAAGTTGAACATTAAGAAGAAAAAGAAGAAGATTAAGAAGAAGAAGAAGATTAAGAAGAAGAAGAAGATGATGATGAAGAAGAAGAAGAAGAAATAGAACAAGTAGAAGGACAAGAAGAAGAAGATGAAAAAGAAGAAAAAGAAAAAGTAGCAATAGTAGTAGTAGTAGTAGTAGTAGAAGAAGAAGAAGAAGAAAAATTTGTAGAAGAACGAAAAGTAGAAGAAGAAGAGGAAAAATTAGATGAAGAAAAGGAAGGAGAAGAAGAAGAAGAAGTAGAAGTAGAAGAAGAAGAAGATGATGAAGAAGAAGGAGAAGAAAAGAAAGAAGAAGAAGGACAAGAAAAGGAAGAAGAAGAAGATGAAGAAGTAGAATGAGAAGACGAAAAAGGAGAAAAAGGAGTGGAAAAGGAAGAAGAAAAAGAAGAAGAATTCGAAGAACAAGAACAACGCGAAGTAGGAGAAGAAGATGAGGAAGAAGAAGAAAATGTTTAAAAAGAAGAAGAAGAAGAAGACTAAGAAGAAGAAGAAGAAAAGAAGAAGGGGAAAATGAGGAATTAGAAGAAGAAGAAGAATATGAAAAATTTGAAGAAGATGTAGAAGAGGAAGAAGAAGAAGAAGAAGAAGAAGAAGAAAGAGAAGAAGAGGAAGAAAAGGAAGAAGGAGAAGAAGGAGAAGAAGAAGAAGAAGAAGAAGTAAAAGAAGAAGAACAAGAAAAGACTAGAACAAAGAAGAAGAAGAAGAAGAAGAAGAAGAAGAAGAAGAAGAAAAGAAAGAAGAAGAAAATGTAGAAGAGGAAAAGATTAGGAAGAATAGGAAGGAGAAGAAGAAGAAAAGAAGAAGAAGATGCTGAAGGAGAAGAAGAACAAGAATCAGAAGAAGAAGAAATAAAAGAATAAGATCAAGTAGATGAAATGAAGAAGAAGTAAGACAAGAAGACTTAGAAGAAGAAGAAGATGAAGAAGAAAAAGTAGTAAAAGATAAACAACATGGAAAAGAAGAAGAAGAAGAACGCAAATAGGGGAAGAAGAAGATGTTTGAGAAGAAAAGTAAGAAAAAGAGGTTGCAGAAGAAGAAAAGGAAGAAGAAGAAGAAGAAGAACATGAAGAAGAATTAGAAGAAGAATACGAAGAAGATGAAGAAGAAGAAAAAAAAGTAGTAGTAGTAGAATTAGAAGAAGAAGAATTTGTAAAAGAAGAATTAGAAGAAGAAGAATTATAAGAAGAAAATTGGAAGAAGAAGAAGAATTAGAAAAAGGAGAAGAAGAAGAAGAAGAAGAAGTACTAGAAGTGGAGGAAGAAGAAGAAGAAGAAGAATTAG